>JAZGTK010002839.1:0-29787 GCA_036877625.1 Ambastaia sidthimunki | reverse complement strand
ATTAATCTATGTACTAGAGCTGAACTTAGCAGTTCTTAGCAGTAACTTAAGTTAATAAGTACTATTCCCTGTTAATGGGTTGTGTCTGTTTGTGCATGTTTTACTATAAGGAAGCACATCACATCTTTTGAGCAGATGCAATAATTCGAGAATATTTTATGCATACATCCAAAGTATTGCTTCGTATGTGAAATTGTGTTTACTGAACACATGTAGCGGCAGCCTCTCTGTTTTGTTTTCTAACTGTTTTGCCTACAGACATCAAAGTGAACTGAACAGTTATCCCAAGATGCAATACGGTCAAGAGGGCTTTCTGTTCCCAGCTATAATTGCACTTTCTGGGATGTGTATTCTGGTGTTATCTGAAATTCTGTATCAGCTTCCTCCTGAACACCTGTTAAATACTAATGCACAGATTGTTAAAGCTTTATTTTAATTATAAATGTTAGAAATTATCAAAGTGCGGGGAGCTGAGCAGGACCAGACTCTGATTTGAATAAGGGAGGGTTATGGAGCAAGAGGGAAAAAAGGCAAAAAGAAGCTTATTGTATGGTTGGTCAGAGCTAAATAACCGCTCAAAGGCCACAGCATACAGAATTTAGTGTCTCTGCTGTGATTAGAGAGGGAGATATAATTTGTCCCATTAAAATATAAGAAAAGCTTTTTAGTAAAATGAGGGAGTACATTTTATAAGCAGAAAAACATTTAAAAGACAGTCCTCATTCAGTTTTAAATTACTTGCCATAATTTTACACACACTTTACAGATCATATTTTATTTTAGGTGTCTAACTACTAGTTTCATTAAAGGCATTTGATACAATGTTCTTATTTTTATATATATTTCTCTGCAAACTTTAGATAATAGATAATATAGATGCATTTGCTGATACTTAGGATGCATACAGGTAGGGTTAAGCCAAGGGGTGATGTAAAAAACGTTAGGTGTAAGCTGTATGCAGGGCTTAGCTACATCCTTGTGATAATATTTACACCTGCTGCACCATCTAAAACTTCATCTAGGCACACAACTTGTTTCAGTTTAGATGATGCATATCCGTACTGACATGTTCTATCACAGTTATTGTTGAGACACATTTATGTTACTATTGTTACAAACTTTAATTTACGTGTCACCCAGCATGGTGTACTGCGTACAATCGTCATATCAGCATCATATAAGAGAAATTAGCACCTGCAGTATATTGGGGACAGCGCTCCCTTACTGTCAATTATGTTGTAAATACTTTGATAATTTGCTGAGTCTAACAAATATGCCCTGCTGACACGAAACCTATCAATAAGTTCTTTGTCTTCATATATATCTGAAGGATTGGTGCATTCTTTCAACACTCTTTCAGCCTGTATATTAGATGTGCCATTATCTGTTAACAAATTTCACTGAGAGTTAGTCTCAGATGTTCGGTACACCTACATGGTGCAACAGGTATTCATTTTCTTTAGAACTTATAGAACTGTAGGCATATTTTACATAAGACTTACAAACGGGTGTATGTCCAAATGAAGCAACCAGCTTAAAGTCAAGAGTGTAATTACATCTGTTATTACATGCAGGTTAGTTTACAAATTACAAAAATATACACATTAATTACATTGTATTAATATTTTTATGTATTTATATATTGGTTAAATACATCTAATATAAATGTAAGGCATAATAACCCAACAGGGTGATGGGCAGGCCCACAGATATCTGCAGAAAACTGTGTATAAGACAGCACTGGATCATTTCAGATCCATTCTCACAAAACCAAAAGGCGAGTTTACCTAATTGTAAAAATAGTCTTACATGCTAAATTTATCACAAGAATGTAAAAATATGTGAATGGTTTTTATTATTTCGAAACTCTTAGAGCATTCATCCATCATAAAAGTAATCCATATGACTCTGGGGGTTAATAAATGCCTTTTGAAGTGAAATTATGTTTTTGAAAAAAAAAATCCTGTTTTGAGGGCATTTAGTGATAGAAGTTGTGCAATTGAATATAAACATCTGTATGAAATGCTACACCAAACGTGGTGGCCCTACAGGGTGCATTTTACAGCGACCTGTATTAATTAGCCTTTCAAGGACTTTTTGGGGGATTTTTTTGGGGGGGAAAAAGTATAATTTTTACTATAAAGAAAATACATAAATAAATGGACATAAAATACTGGTTTAAGATTTTGTTTATAATGGAAGAAAGAGATGATGAATTGATACAAGAGACATGATACCAACACAGCTATGTAGGAAAGATGGTCAGTTGTAAATTTATTGGTCAGTATGCACGTTGGTCAGATATTCCAGAGACCCATGTGAAATTGTACTGTAATGTTGCATTCAAGTAACCCTACAGTAGAATACAGAATACTGAAAGTACTTACCTTGCTCAGAAGACATGAAAAGAGGTGAAAGATCCTTTTGCTGTCTTTGCTACAGAAAATACAGAAATCTAAATTTTCTGTTTTCTTACCAGTTCCTTTGGTAATCTGACTGCATGGAAATGTTACCCAGATTGTGTTGTGCTGCCTGTGCCATACTCTGGCCTAAATCAGAATTAAAGCAAACTGTAATCCTAGGCTTTTTGTGCTTTCTCTTAATTCTTGTTGACAGTCATTAAACAACAAAACCAAAATTGGCCTCCTGAGGGTTACACCATAATTGTAATAGCTTGCAGTATATTAGCGATGCATTTAACACTACATCAGGGGTTTACAAAGTGTGGGGCGCACCTCCCTGGGGGGTGCAAGAGCACTGCATCCAGTATTGGAGGTGCGCATAGGGATTAAAAAGTTGTCTCTGTGCAGCAGGGAAACAATTAAAGGCCATGTTTGTTCACACAGCAGATAAATGCGGTTGTCAGTCCTGTATTTTAGTGCTTACTATTGGGGTTTAGGTTGAGACTTTATCACAGGATTCACAACTGCATTGGCAGTTATTCGGTTATGGTGTCGGTATCTTCTGACACCAAACAGATGTGCTGTAGGCAGATTAATGACCATTCCAATCAGATTTTTGCTCTGATAAAGATTGTTTTTATTTGCTACTTACCTTTTTAACATCATGGCTCAACATCACCAAATGTGTCATGGATAAAAGCATAAAACTCTGGACTAAAAGAGATGTGGATAAAATAAATCATGTTGTATAAACTACATTGATCGCAAAATAAGCTTCTTTAAGAGGAAGAATAATGCAATTGTTGTTACATTAATTATTATACACTGCTCTAAAATAATGCAATACAAATGATAGTTGTCTTGGCAGTGTTCGCTGCAAATGCTGCTGGTGTAAAAGCACAATGGGTGCGTGCTGCTAATGCCTGAGGTGTGAAACAGGCTTTATGTAGTGCAACAGAGCAATGGGAACTTTCCTGTATAAAAATAAAGCTTGTCACATCTGAGTGTTGCATTTTGTAATGTGGGGCTGACAGGCTCAAACTTGTAATTCACAGAACCAAGCTAGTAAGAAAATGTGGTAGTAAATCCGAAACACTGACAGTGTAAATGTTGCCAAATGCACATTGCTTACTAAGGTATGGATGTAGGCATATTAATTCGTAGAGTTGTTTACATCTTTGTTTACAGTTTTTTCCCCACTCTGTTACAGACCTTCTGACGATTTTGACTGAGATGGACAGTAATTATGTTCATTGTTCATGGTCATTTTATATGAATCTGGCATTGTTTTTGTTCCATTATTTTCAGTCATTTTTAAAAAGTGGTAAATGAAGTAAGAAAACCACAATTGCTAGTTGGGTGAGTGGTGGTGTCATCATTGTGTATGTTGTCTCAAAAGGGAGGCCCACTGTTCTTGACTTTGAAAAGCCCTGCTCTACAGTTTATGGCAGAAGTTTGGTGCAGAGAAGGCTTACTTTTGCTTTTGCTGAATTCTCTATGCCCTTCAGCTATTATGTTGAGCTAAGCCTCTCTATACAAATCTAATTGAAGTGCATCTGTTTGACATCTTGCACAAATTGTTTTTCCTGTTCATTATTCTGTTAATCCCTACAGTAATTCATTTCTGTCTGTCTGCCTGTCTGTATTCTGTCTGTTTGTATTTGTCTTCTTGCAGGAATTCTATAGTCGGTTACAGAGCCAAAGCCATTTAGGGGTCACCTAATAAGGTTTATCACTTATAGAAGTATTTATTTAAAAGGTGCAATGTTATGAATTTAATTAAATTTTGAGATCACAAGAAACCTCCTAGGTGATGAAATTTCAATGTCTTTCTCCCCATTTCTCCCTATTCTAGAGACCAGACGCTCCTCTCAACATCTGCCTCTGCGTATTATTAGTGTTAGTGAAAGCTGAGCTTTCAGATGTATAATTGAAGTGTCCGCAGCTTGTTATGTGAGGTCATGTTTAGATGAGTAGATGTATTTCTTTTGATCACTATCTGATGCTCAAACCCTGAGCTTCCAGCATACTGAGAAGCTGCCAGTGTGTTAGGTTTTAAATCTTTAGGAGGCAGTACCTCTTTCACTGTGGGCTCTCTTTCCAGTTTGTTTCATTCAAACTGTTTAAAGAACATTAGCAAGATGATGTCTCATCAGACCTATTGTACTTTTACAGCAAGTGCTAAACTTTTTAGAACCCATTCTTCATACCAATTTTTACAATTGTATTCCACTATGATCTTGTCTAAATGTTCAAGCGTGATCTTTTATTTGTAATAACTGGTGATGCAGATTTCCTGAATTCTGAATTTGTAACCAACAATTAACCATTAACATGACAAGCCTTAAATCAAACACATGACCTATAATGGCATGACATACTTGTGTTACACAAATACTAGAGAAATACTGCAGTACCCTAGTGTTAAAAATGTTACACATTTAATTAGACCTGATACTTCAATAGTAACAGCATTTTAATAAGAAATATATTTTGTTTTGCATCTGAACAGTCCGTGTGTGTTTGTGTGCGTGTGAGAAATGCTGTCACACTTGAGCTTGTCAGACTTTCTTTTCTCTTAATTGTGCTGTAGCTTTCATAGTCATGGCAGCAAATATAAGCTCTTGTGCATCTGTTCACAGCTTGTCAACAAAGCAAATGCACTAAGCGGCACCATTTCGCTTACATAGTTGACGGCATGCACACAAACAAAGCCCATCTGGAAAAAATGATTAAATTAACAGATCAAGAGAGCAAACACAGCCAACTTAGCAAAGCATCTCACCGCCAGACACCCTGACCTTTCAAAGAATTTAAGAAGCAACAGGCAAAGAATGTTACTGATAACATTAATCTACATGATGCTCATGCCAGAACAAGTTGGCAGTTATGACAATTAAATAAAAAATAATATTCATGATAAGCGCCAAATGTAAACCGGTCAAGTTATCTCTGTCACATTCGAGATGTGAGGATTTCTGATCCATCCTCTGCTTAGGGCGGTGCACAGGAGGGGGTGGACGCTAGGAAGGCTGTGTTTTCCCAGGTAGCCGTGAATATCGGGTTACTGTATACCTGCTTTTCTAGCTCATCCGCCCTAACTGCTCTTGACAACAGGGCAGCAAAGGTATATGTCGAAATTCCCCAGAACCTGCGAATGCAGTGCAAAACACTGAAACCTGGTGATCCTCCCTTGATATAGACCATTCCTGTGGTTTGCTTTTGGGGGGGGAGCATACCAGTACAAAGCCCTCCTTCAATCTTGCCCATTCTCTTATGGTTCATGGAGACTCCATCCTCACATAGTCCAGCGGTTTGGGAGAGATTCAAGGCAAGTCTACCCACTGTCTGACTGAGGCTCCTTTTAGCACAAATGCCCTGGCACACAGCTGGACACGACATCTATGCGAGTATGCGTTTTTCCCAGTGAGGTACTGTTCAAGACCAGACCTGATTTTCGGAGCTAATGCTCCTGAAACAGCTCCTCCCTGGCACATTCCCTTGAGCCAGGACCTTCTCATTCAGGGGCAGAGCATGCTCCGGCACATGAGGCCAGACTTCTGCCCAAGGTTTCCACCGCTGCCTTGGTGACCAGGTGATGAACTTTCAAGTGCTTTCCATAAGGTAGGAAGACCCAAACATACTGTGTCAAGTGCGTGCATTACACTTATACTTGGATCGCACAGAGAGCTTTAGACGCTCTAAACAGCTCTTTGTCTGCTTTGTAAGTCAGCATAAGGGGAAGATTTTCTCCAAACAAACCCATTGGACATAGGAGGCCATTACCTTGAAACACCAATCACAGGTCCTGCCATGCTCACTGGGGATTAAGGTGCACTCTTCAAGAGGCGTTGCATCCTTATGGGCATTTGCCAAGGGGGCCTCACTGTAAGACATTTGTAGAGCTGCGGGCTGGGCTACACCCAACACCTAGCTTGTATACCTACACGTGTACCGCTTACACCTGCTCCTTTCCCCTCACTGAGGAAACGCTGTGTCTTTCCTTGGTAGAGTTTCTCTACCCCTAATACTGGAGCTTGGCACCCTCTCAGGTGATAGGGTTCCTCCCAGTAGATTTACATATGTGTTCTACCTCCCAGGTATGTCCGTATGTTATATCAACCACATGGCACCTACCACTGGTAGGATGTGGTCTTCATAATGCTCCACCCTTTTTAAGAAGGGCACATTGTCCTAATTGTTATGCACAGCGGGTTGGCCACCGTTTGTAGCCCTGTTGGTAAGTGCCTGCTCCCTACGGGTGTAATGGAGGCGCCTTATGTCTGAAGCTGGAAGATTACATTGAGTGCTTGCTTTGAGGCACACAGCAGCTTGCTTGTGTCCATGCTGCTATTTCTTGTAGCGCAGTTCAGCTCTTGTGGTGCTTCGTATAGAGACCCCTAGTGTCATCATCGACACAATGTCCCTCTTGCCACAGCACTGAACTGATCCACTGTGAGAGTCGGTACACCACTTCTGGCACAAATCTGAGTGAGTGGAGCTTTCTTATATATTCAGATATCCGAGGCGGTGACTAGCATTTAAATTTCACTCGTCAGTTTTGTGAAAAAAGTGTTGTTTTTTTTTAGTTATTTTAAAAAAAATATTTTTGTGTTTATATAGACGATATATTCCTTGATAATAAACAGCTGAAACTATTAGGGTATTCTTAAATAGCTAATTGTCTCCAATAATACATCCACTATGACCTTTCAGTAGTTCAAAACTGTTATATAAGAAATTACTTGTGTTGTCCTGTTATAATATCACCAGTCCTGTGATGTAAAAAATGCACTGAGATTTAAACTCAATCATGAATGCTGTTCAGTTTAAAAATCAATCCAGCCTCTTGTTGTCATAAAACATTTTGTTAGTTGATGTTGAGTGCGTTCTGAATGTGTGTTCAGACTGTAATGATATGAACTCTTGTACTCAAGTGCTTTCATTAGATCAGCAGCATGTGTACTGAGACTCATTAATAAACCCCAGCCATGTGTTAAAGGCCCAAACGGTCACTTATTCACTTTCATAAATTCCCTGTCCATCTGCGGGGGCTCTGATCAGCAGTTAGGCCTGCAGTCCTGCTCAGATACGACCCTGACCCGAATTACCACTCACGTCTGTGCATAAACATGCAACCAGGTTGAGATGCCTTCGCGTTTCAGGGCATAAGCACGTTGGGAACACTTTTACTCAAAATTAAAATCACTCCCATCTACTCTTGTCTTCATACAGTTGAGGGCCTAATTATTGCTGCTTCATAATTAACAGTGATCAGATTTGTTGTTGTGGCAGAAATAGGACATGTGTAGAACAGTCTAATTCAGATGCTGCTCGTAGCTCTTCCAGCAGACGGGTCATGGACCTCGGGGAGAGCCCCTCCATATGTTCCCTCAGCTTCTACACTGAGACCACCAGTGCCAAAAAACCTCCCAGAAGAACCTAATCGTGTTCTGTAATTACAGCACGCTGTTCTCTCTATTTTTTCATGCTTTCTCTTTCGCTCACCTTTTTTCTTTCCTCTTCATTTTTCCTTCTGGCCAGAAGTGAGGGGGAAAGGCTCAAACACTCCCTCATTAGATCATTTTTTAAATTGCTTTATGCGGCTGATGCCGAACTGTGTTGGTTTTTAACTGTTTAAAATTATAAATAATTGTAACAGATGCACCAATGTGGCCGGCCTCCAACAAATGAGGCCCCAGATAATTTGGCCGACCCTTTTGGCAGGCCAATTTAATATAATGTGAACAAAATCTACCTGCTAATAATTTATCTTCCCCTCTCCCAATTGGTTAAACTTAATTACCCTGGCAGTTAACAAGGTCATGCCCAGATGCCAAACCTGGCTGTAGTTTTGATAATGCAATCAGGAACCCAAAGGTGATGACAGAGATGTTGTTTTTTCATTATCTAGCTTTTAGAGAGAAACACAGGTGCCAGAACATACTTGTCTATTGGCAGTAATTACTAATCATCATAGGCTTTAAACTTACTGTTACAAACATGTCAGAATCATTGAACATGAAAATTGAGCTTTACAGTGTTCTTATCGCAAAGGAAGGAAAGGGTTATGTAACGTCTTCTTCAGCCAAGTCCAGAAGAAAGCACAATATTTTGTATCTAAACAAGGTTCTATTAAATTGGTTTTCATAGCTCATATTTTGTCTTTATAAAGCACGTTATTTGTGTCAGGATCTCTTTTACTGTTGTTTACTATTGAAATTATTCCATCAGTGCAAATACAGCACATGCACTAACATAATGTATTTATTTCTAGCCATATTCTTACAATGCCTAAATATGTAAGCACCTTGTTATTTAATTTTGTCTTTGCAAAAGTGTATGAACAAAGAAAGGCTTAATACTAGAGCTAATAAAAAGTTGGCTTACTAGTCATTCTATGGGCAAAATTGCTTCAGCTCTAAACTGCAATGGCATGTTTTACCATTTAGAGTAAGCGTGTATATAATTTACAAAAGTTCCTTATCCACAGTCGGGCTAAACCATTTTCATTTTTTAACTATTCCTTTCATGCTGTTCTGGGCTAGCCAGTACAGATATGTTTTTATTTTCCACTTTGGTTTCCTACCAAGGGTGGGCTTCTGGGCTTTAGCCCATGTAAGCCTGTGCATTTGGGTGCTCCATTTGCTGTGTGTTTTGGGTCTTTGCCTTGATGGAAGATTAATTGTCCCAGTGCTCCTGCACATTGCGGCTTAATTAACTTCTTTTTTCTGTAGTTAGCTCTGTCTATTTGTATTATTTTTATATATTTTATTTTTACATATCTTTTATATATCTTTATATCTTTACTGTCCTTACCACAGTATAGCATCCCCAAAGCCTAATGCTGCCACTCTTTTAAAAATGTTGTTCTAGGTGTGGTGTAATATGATGTTGAACTGCATACTTTATAGTACATAACATTGGCATTTTTTTATTTCTTTTGTTTTCCTGTGACCGGTTTCTTCTTGACATTATTTTATAAACTAAATTAATGACCTGCTGTATAGGGAACATATTTGGCTATACTGTACTTGGCGGCAGTCTTGGAGGCCAGTTCAGGAAAGATTTAGTTTTTTCATATTTTCACATTTAATCCCTAATATATTTTCTTCTATTACTGGTATTTTTTAGGAACATTGTCTTGAATTGCATTTTGTCTAAAAGGAGGCAGACAGCTGTTATGTAGTTTAATCAGATCAATGCTCTACACTGATTATGTCTACATTGATTAAACATGAGCATCTGTAGTGTTAGGTAGTGTGAGCACCTCATTGGTCTTTTCATTGGAAGTGTACTGTATCTCCTAAATATCTTTTTTTTTTTTATAAAATGTGGTTTCAGGAGGCTGGCGACAAGGGTAATTCATCTTCACCCCTGCTGCATGCACAAGAAGAGCAGCTTAGTATGGACAGTCAAACTGCCAGAGGCCCTAAGACACAGCAGGTACATCCGCAGATACTGTTTCACAAATAAGTTTATGTGGAGTTAATGAGAGACTTACAGAAATAGTGCCCAATAAATTGGAAATTCCATCTTCATGTACTCATACTATTGAGGTAAAAAAAAACTACTGGTCCTTGGAAGAGTATGAACACAACTGAAGCCAGCCAGCCATCTCCATGAAGTCTGTCAGGCACGCATGCCTTAACATTAGGATTTGTTAAAGAATTGTTATGATGGCATTTCGTTACTTATGAAAGTTTAAGTTTCAAACAGTCAATTAGCCTGACGTGGCTGACTTTTTTATTTTACTTTGTTAGTGTTATTTTCACAGAACCTAACGTTAGCTAATTCATATTCCAAACTCAGCTTGTGTAACGCTATGTAATATTATTTTGCCAATGAATGCAGCTTTGGTTGAGCTCTATTATTCTATCATAACCATGATATGATTTAGTGCGATTTCATAATGTCACGGTTTAAAATGATCACCCACCAACCTGTTAAACTCTGTTAAAAATCAACTGTGGTGAGTAACGATGTCAAATCTCTAGGCAGTTTGGCAGGTTATGTTTCAAAAATTATGTTAACTCAATTGTCTTGCTAATCTGTTCGGATTTAGAGCTCAATCAACACGTCAATATTAATATATTTAATATAGCTAAATTGCGCATCTGAAATTCACCTTTTTGCATCCAAAACTGGTCAATATTGTGATTATTGTGATATCTAGATCAGACATTTTGGAAATGGGGGTGGTTGCATTTGCGAGGAAAGACTTTGAACAGGGTCACTGTTTTTATTGGCTTTGTCAAATTTATAAATCAGAATTTTAGAGTAGCAGCAGCTTCTAAGTGACAGCTGATTAACATTTAGTTTTAATGGGTCGCATTCAGTTGCTAAATTTCATACTCTTTCTATTGTCTGACAACAGAAACAGAAAATATGTGAACCAGAACAGCTTTATTTAGGATTCGGCTGTTATAAAATATAGTATGTGCGCACAGAGGGTAGGAGAGAATAGACAGTGTAAACCAGACAGAATGTGAATATGACACAATGATGTCGTGGATATAGTAATTTTTGTGTGACATCAGCTTGAATCTTTGACACCTTTTTCACCCCTGATGAGTTTGCAACCCTGATAAAATGAATGAATATTTGCTGCATTATTGACTTTGCATTGGAGCAAAATGCTGTTTGTGCAAGGATCTCATGATGCTTTAACAGATAGAATGCTTTTTATGAATTTCCAGGGATACTTTTTCAGAGATTTGTTGTTATATCTGAATATAAATGTTTAATATTCATGAGGACTGGGGGCAACCTGGCAAAGGTTAATAGAGAAATAGAAACTGTGTGACCAACAATTTTTTTTTCTAAAAACCTTTGTTATGCTGGTTGAAAGTTTCTTCACATCCTGAAAGCAAATACTAAGTGTTATACATTTTTGTCAATACATACCTTCTGTGGAAGGTGCAGGGCATATAAAGACACGCACATTGGACAAGTTGTCCCATGCATTACTTGTAAAGGCACAAACCCATGCCTACATAAACAGACACATTTCTGTTGTGTGAGTTAGTTCATGTCAAGCTGACAGTAACCTACACAAAACAAAAATGCTTTTATTCTCTTTGTGCAGCTCATATTGACAGAGCTCATCATATCAAACAGCACATTAAAGCTGATTAATGCTGTTTAATGTAGTTTCAATCATGACAGGGCCTCTAATCTGGCAAAGCATTTAACAAGGTCATCCATCCATATGAGTCTTTGCAGGACAGCAAGACTAGGGTTTTGCCATTAGTTTCATGTCTGTTGGAATATTTCTTTGTTCTCCATATTCAGCCATTATTGATTTTTTTCTTCCTTGTAAGCTTCCATTTCACCCTTCTGCTAATCCTTAGAGTTAAGGTCTTTGATATCTAGGACACCACTGTTCCTGTGAATGCTGGGAATGTTAAGTCTGAAACAAGACATGTGTTAAAGGAAAGTTCAGCTATAGTATGTTGGTAATGACTTAACTGAACATCGGTAAATCCATTTGGGCCAAGAGCTGCATGCAAGTGACGCTAGTTAGTTATATACATCAGAAGCCTATTTAAAAGTTAATCAGTTTTAAAAGCTAATCATCTAAATGATCTTTTCAAATTTCTAAATAATTATTTCTTTTAAGATTAACAGATTAATATAACATTAATTTTTGATCTGTCCCTGGAAGATCTCAATCTCGCAACTGTAATACGGCTGCCATTTTGTAGTTAAACTCTACTTAACACAGTTGATCCACCATCTGGCCTTTGTTCACAGAGCAGACAAGATTTCCCATTCCAGTCGCACACTACTCCACTTGTTTTAGGTCCTCTCTCTCTCTCTCTCTCCCTCTCTCTCTCCCTCTTTTCTTTTTCCCCAAAGTCAGCTTCTGTTGTCCTATCAAGTGTAACTCCGAGCCCTGATAGAGCAATTAAAGGCGCCTCCCTCCCCACCTTTGGCAATGAGGCCTGGTGCGTTTCTCACTCTATAACCCTTTAGTCTCCCCTAATGGGACATCATTATTGTCAAAGAAACAATGTAAATGGAAATGAACATGCTCATTAGGTCTCTGCACAGAGATTCCTTCAGCTGCATGCCGTGAACGCTCCTACTCGTGATTCAGCCCGTGGCCCCTGTTACATTTCGGAGAGTGTATGCTGTTTGTGGGTTTGTTTGTATGTGAGGGCCTATCACTCATTGTTTTGCTTTTTAAGATTTGCAAACTTTCCCGTAATGTTAAAAGAAGCCAGTCTATTTCTGATTATCTTGATTTCCCTCTGTGTTTATCAGTGCACCGGATCTTTGTCTCCAAGTGGCGAAAGCAGCTGTGATGGAATAGGCAGACAAGAGCAAAAGATTCAGCGACTGCAGGATTTACTCTCATTTAAGGTGAACACTGAATACTTTCTTTATCCTGTCTTTGTGATTCTCTTTGAAGACCTCTTAGAAGATTTATGTCCTTGTGTGAACATTTTAGCGACATTTCCTGCCTTCCCCTGAGTGAGTTCTTTCCACCCATGTGCCTGATGGCTCTATTATTACCAAATACAAATACAGCGAGACTAAGTTAATGTCCTGTAGAAAAAGCACATGCAAGGTCTCATACACTGGCAGCCTTTCAGCTTATGGGTGAATAATTGCATGTGTATGTGCGTACGTGTGTGTGTCTCAGTTGTAGCCTGGCAAAGTTTAGACATGAAGAAGCTCATGCCAGGTGGACTGCTGTTGTCCTCTGACCACTGCCCTCTACCTGAATTCAGTACTTCATCATTTACACACGCACACACATTCACTGTCAGCAGAGGCAACGAGGCAGCAGGGGGGCAGTGTGCTGAAAAACTTACGCTCTTCACTAACCAATCATACATGTCTCTCTTTTGACTTTTCATGCCTCTTTCTTTTCTACACCTAGCTCCACTGTACCTCAGTTTTCTTTATATCTCAAGTAAACTAATCTAGTCTATACTTTGTCTGTCAAAACTTTGTTGGTTTGTAAAAGGTTGTAAAGCTCAGTGGCAGTCAGTGGTTCCAGCATTGCAAATTCCTCATCCTCTGTAGAAGGAAGGAGGTTGGGCTGGTTTGTATTGATTTTGATGCCCAGGTGGATGTGTGTGGGTGCTATAAACGGCCCCTGTATTCCACCATGTCACTCAGACATGAAACATCAAGCACTCAATCTAAGCAGCCCTTCATTAGCACTCTGCTTTGTTTTGCTTCTCCGTCTCATATTCTCTGTCTTTCTCTTTTAGTTGGTGTTTGAAGGCTGAATGTCCTCTTCTGAATTTCTGAGCAGTAAATCCATACTTGTCACATTGGCAGCCAGACTGGGGCTGGCTTGTTCTCTTTGTCCTTGTTAATAATAACAGGGTTCAGGGCCCTGCATTTCCTGCCCAGCAGGGCTGCCGTGTCATAGCAGCAGTAAACAAGCTTTCCTCCCTTTCAGAAAGCCCTGGCCACTCAAGCTGAAAGGTGCGCTTGCTGTCTCTGGCAGAGTTCGCTTCAGCTAAGGTCAGAATAATAGAGGGCCATCTTGTCAGGAAAATCTATATGTTCACCCCTGAAAAGTCCCATGTAATCTTTGGCAGAGACCCCCCCCTTTTTTTTTTCTTTAAGTAGCTATGAGGCAAAGACCAATATTTACAGACATTTGGGAAGTGACCCAGCTCACTGAGTTCCTCCTGCTGGGGGGTTTAGATGGTTAGAAAAGTCAGCCTTTTCCTATTGGCTGAAAGACCGAAATGTAAGGCTACAATAATTCTACAGGTGCCAGACTGTCATAGAAACACTTATCAGACCCCTTTCCCAGAAAAGCAATAAAAGAACAGCCCAAAAAGTGAAGAATTATTTTTACACACTAACGTATTCAGGATAACGTGATAATTCAGTTCTTTTAATTCTTTATATGCATTATTTTCTTTGATATCACACTACATTAACATGTAAAATTAACAGGTAAAAGTATTACCCAATGTCCCAAAAACCCTTTTCTGTGTGAAACTACTTGTTCAAGATGTGATTATAACATCTATTATAAGATGGATTTTGTATAACTTGTTAAAGAGGTCATGAACTGAGAATTCAAATTGTCCTTGATCTTTTGACAGTTAAGAGGTTGTTATACTATAAACATATACTGTAAGTTTCAGAACTCATAACTTTGTTTTTCCAAAAACAGCTTTTATTGAAACCAAGGTCAGAATACAATTCAGTTTGAAAAGTGTGTTATCATGATGTCATAGTTTTGCGAAAGAGCACCTCTGCAGAAGATTCACACCTTATTTTAAATAGTTACCTCTTTAAACTGTCTACCAAAACACATAATTTAGTCGATAAGTAACAGACGCTAACACTTGATTACCATACAAACAAGTGATAAAGATGGCTGTGGGGTTTGCAAGACGTTGTGCAGTGCATTGCCTTCCTTCAGATCCCAACATAAGGATTGTGTGGTTTATTTTTGGAAGTTTATTTTGAATACAATTCTAGATCTTGTTAGTAAGACCCTGTCTATTAGTTTGGTGCATTTTACTACGGATTCCTTTGTAAACAAGGTACAGAATTTGCAAAAAGACTAAAATAAAGCTGTGCCTTTTGTATTGGATCTGACAGGAACAGTACAACACACATCTGTGAGTAAAGTTTTGGTTTATCCTGTCTCACTATCCTGCTTTGTTATTGTTGTTACCTAATAATAA
Source organism: Ambastaia sidthimunki (assembly GCA_036877625.1). Classification (NCBI taxonomy): domain Eukaryota; kingdom Metazoa; phylum Chordata; class Actinopteri; order Cypriniformes; family Botiidae; genus Ambastaia; species Ambastaia sidthimunki. The sequence continues at coordinate 14,711 of JAZGTK010002839.1, read as the reverse complement.
TAGTGGGTGGTTACCTCTAGGTCTTCCATGTGGCACGCCCACAAAAACGTGCTTTAAGTGTTCAAGATCAAGGCTCAAAAACATAATAGAAAATCACATAATAGAATTATAGCTAAAGCTGATACTGATAGTCACTTTGTCTATTAGAACTTTCTTTTAATTTTTCTTTTAATTAGCGTCATATAGTCTCCACTTAAAACAGTAAGACATTTATGCACGTTTTGGTGGCGTAACACCTGTAATAGATTGCATGTGTTGCCACATGAGGTTCTAGAGAGAAATGGAAGGCTTATGCATTCTAGATAAGGTTATGATTGCAAAAGTTAAAAGGTGCGCAAGCTGTGACAGTCATTTATCTCTTTATGAGCAGACAGAACTTAAACTTCCGGAAAGATCAAAAGAGGGGAACTGTTTTTTTTGTATACTTTACTCTTGCAACTTGAAACAAAAAATAACAGCAGGTCAGACTACTGTACTTGGCTAATAACATCTAATGCTTTCAAGAAGCATCCTACATTCTTTCTTTTAGAGTCCATTATTTTGTGTAGGTATTTATTGATTTTATTATGAGCAGAACACATCAGTGCTTTCCTAATGTGATCCCTAATGTGTTTATGTCTCTTGTCTCACAGGCTGGAGACTCAGAACAAGGTCTGTTAAGGCTATTTTATCCCTTCCTTATGAGAAGATTGTAATGTTTCCGTATTGTAATTTACTATGACATCAGAATAGGTCACATTATTGACCCACCCTTTTTTCTTTGTGTTGAACTTATTTACATAGTACACTGTTAGTACAGTGTTTATATTTCAAGCCACTTCCAAAACAAGCAGATACAATTCAATTTACATTTATTTGTATAGTGTATTTCACAATGCATATAGTTTCAAAGCTGCTTTACAGAAAATGAGATTTGAACATTGTCAGACAAGTGTGTTACTACAAGTGATTATAGAAATATACATATCTAAAATGGTACAGATTATGCTTTTGACTAATATTGTGTATGCATTTAAGCAGAGGTAAAGATCATCCTAGGTCCTCGTAGAGGTCGGCATAATCTTTACACAGGGTTAGATCATCCAAAGTCATTTTAATCTGCTTCATCCATACTGGAGTGGGTGTGATCTGTAGCTATTCTGGGATAGGTGCCCTGGTGTAGAAACAAAAGGCAAATAGAGAAGTAGCTGCTGTTCATCATATTACTATCACATGAAGATTTTGAGCTTTTTTCTGATGTAATTGGAATACAGTCAATAAACTTCAAGTGCATACGATGTGGTTATGCTCCAGTTTTAGGTCCAGCTCTATGTGTTCAGATTTACCTAAATTTGATTTTGTTGGATTTGTTGGATTTTTTACATTTTAATTCAGACTTTAAATGATTTTGCATACTTTAATTTGGACTAGGCTGTACCTAGGTTAAAATAAGTGCATTAAGCTGACACAATATATACTTGTAATGTACACTAATGTATACTGTACTGCAAAATGTACATTGTGCATATAGGTTGACCATGTATTGGAAACAATCACATTATACAGATACACTCCAAAGCTGCAGACCTCTGCTATTTTGGGTGGTATTAACTGTATTTCTTCCAGGACATTTGACACATTCTGTAAGACATCTTTTCTCATGGCAAAAGTACTTCTTTTATGGTAATACACAGAGGTGGAAAGAAAGCATCCAGTGTAACCTTCACAACATTTGCCCTCCAGCAGCCGAAAGGGACACTGCTGTGAAGTGGGCAGCCGGGATTGCCATCTGCCTGCTTTCCACTGCACTTTTTTGACACAATAAATTGAAACTAATATGGACATTCTGTAAACTAGAGCTAGACTTTTTAAGGTCAACTATATGTGAATTGCTATTATGATATTTTAAACTTATTTGAAGGTCATGCTTAGTCCCTTTCACACATGCAGTCTTTACTGGTAAATTACAGACTAACTTACTGTTAAAAGATCATGTGTGAACAGGACCTTTTGAAAACTACCTGATAAAGGTCCTGGCATTTTACCACTAGGACAAGTTATAACATTACCAGTGAATTACCGGTAAGATGCTTTGTATGAATGCAGAACAGCATTACCAGTATGATCACACAACGTGGCAATGTAAAAGTCTGCTTTGGGCCAGTTAGAACATTCTGATGCAGATAGTGCATTTACTTCAGGCTGTGTAACCTCTGTGATGTTGTTGGATCAGAAGCATCTGCATGAATGTGAACCACATAAATGGCACAAAAATAAAAACATTTAGCACAATTAAAGACCATGTACGTTCAAATACAAGGTCAACCACATCATGTTTTCAAACACAACACGGGTAGCAGTCGTTTAAAGCTCATTTGTGAGGAATGACATCCCAGAGTTTAGTGATGACATCACTAGAATTTTAGTACTGTGTAAATGGTATTTTACCGATAAAAAGATGGAACAACATTGCTTGTGTGAACAGCACATTTCTATATTTACCAGTTAGGACATTTTATTAATTTACTGGTAATTTACCAGGATTACTGTATGGAAAAAGCTACTATCATGTACAGTAAATTTAGGATTTAGTTTGCTCTTTCAGTAGCGTACTTGTGGATCTTTATTTTTGTGTGTGTGTGTGCCTGCATATATGATCTACAGATTAAAGAGAATGAGGATCTACGAAGAGCCCATGCCAAGCATCATGACCGTTTGCGTGTGATTCAGACCAACTACAAGACAGTGATGAAGCAGCTCAAGGAAGCCAAGGGTGACCACGACTTGTAAGCTTACTGTTTCAAGCTTCACATTAGCATATTGAATTCTATAAAAATAAAGTGAAAGTGACATATTTGTCAGGTATAGTAACCCATACATGAAATGTGATCTCATACCCATACCAGTGAGTAGTGAACACACACACATCCAGAGTAGTGGGCTGCACAAGTTAGTTTCATCACGTTTTCTCTCGTTTTTGCTTTTATCTCTCTGAAATGCAGCATAGCCTTAGAAGGAGAGCTTCATCCTGAAAAGGCCAAGGTTACTGTCTATATTGGTGAAATAGAAGGGGAAAATGATTGAAAGAAAAGGTTTTGATTTCCTCCTTTGAGTCTTTGTTTTTAACCTAAACCCCTAGAAGTAAAATGTCATAATTTCCCCAATCCCCTTAACATTTTCCCCTTTCTGTTCTGCAAGCCTTTTAAACCTATCTAATGGAAGCGTATGTTCCACATGGTATCCACATGGGATACAAGTCGCTACCTTAGAATTATAAGGTTCTATCTGACATTTTTGTCAAAATTGAGTTATTGACATAATCTTACTCTAATATAACTTATTGACACTATTAAAGGTGTCTTATTTTTAAAAAATGCATTTTGGGTGTTTAATTTGGAAAACAAAAAAGTTCTATCTGCGAAATTGAACTCAAACTTGTCTTATAAGGTTCTATCTGCGGCAACCCAATCATAATTTGGAATGTACACAAGAGGGTCTTACCTCTTTATGTTGTTACTGATAAGCCTGTCCCAGTCCCACTAGTTTAATCCTGTGTTATGTAAATGTGAAGATGTCATTGAAAGCAACAAGGAAAGTGCTATAGATTTTTTGAAAAGCCTAAATATCTTTGTTTTTAGACAACTTATTTTACCTGTTCATGCTAGGGTATGCTAGCTAGCAATTGCTAACCCTAACTAGCGCTAGATAATACGAATATTATAAAATCTATTTGAGAATTTGAAGGGTTTTTTATTTCTTTTATTTCTTTTTTAATTTTTCTTAAATCATTATTTTTTTCTTTTTGTAGATAGAACCTTGTAATTCCAAGGCGATTCAGAGTTCTTAGAGTTATAAGGTTCTATCTGCAATTGACCTGTTCCAAAATTCCTAATTTCTAAATTAGGTAAAATTTTAATATTTCATATTTGGAATACATTTGGGGTGTCTGTAACTCTGATACTTTACTTATCAGTTTTGGTATTTACAATGCAAAAACATTAAACCTCAATATCTCAAAACTGGTCAAAACGCAGATAGAACCATATAATTCTAAGGTAGCGAAGTGTTAACCTTGTCATATTTGTTCTCTTTGGGTTAATTAAAGAAAACAGCAGTGCCATGTGACCCCTTGTAAATAAAGTATGAATTTACCTACCTCTACTATGTGTGTTAGACTATAACAGAGGCACCACAGAGAAAGGGCCTCTGATAATCTCCTTGTTCCCAGTTTTGATTAGGCAAAAATAACCCATACTTTGCTAAAGAGTTGTTGTTTTATTAAGTTGCTTGTTTTATTAAGCTTTCCAGTAGTTATTGTGGGGACATTTATATTCCTTCCAGAACTTGATATTTACCCACACAGTGCTAAGGCCAGCTGCCTACTTAATAACCCAAAACACATTGATAATGATAGGGGATGTCACAAATATTGACTGTTGTTACTGAAATTTTGCCACCTCTCACTCACTGCTTACACATGGAAGAGGAGTGATCGGTTAAACAAGTTCCTCTGACCTTTCTCACCGATTCCCTGTCATGTATTGCAATGCATCATTATGACAGCCAATCAACACAAAGCCTGCTGGAAGAACAGTAGCACCATGCAAAGGCAAACTAGCACCGTAACAGTCTTTGTGCCTTTGCCTGTGTTTGCTGAAGAAACAGTAGGACAGCCACCAAAATATTATTTAATAATTTATAAATTGTTATTCTCAGCGGCCAACTCTCAGAGGAGAGTTGGTATTGCCAACTTGTGAGCCTGTGTTTATATGCTGTTTACCTTAGTTCTTCTAATAATTATGCAAATGAAGCTAATGCCTAAAAATCAGTAAGCAAGCCACTAGCTTAAGCAGCATGTTCAGGCTGCAAAACTATTAGCAATGGTCAAGCATGCATCTGTATGAATATATTGGAGCAGTTAGCATTATTATACATATATTAGCACAAGTAAAGGTAGACTTTGGAAATATTTCATTTATTGCTTTTAAAAAACAGCGAACGTGAAATTTTCCTTCATCCCTTTCCTTCATCCCTTCCTTTTACTTAAAATAACTGAATAAGTAAATACTCAAATGTCCCATATAAGATAGCAGGGCTTGAATTTCGGCGCAGGATTTCGGGGGATGCGCATAATTTAAACCATTCCCGCAAGTTTAACTTTTATAATGCGAGAAATTCCCGCACAAATGTATTTGCTTCATTTCCAATCAAATTATGAAATGCATCAGCAGATGCGAAAAAAGAAATTACCGGATCAAACAATCTGTCTTTATTTTAGAATGTAATTCCACAAACAGCAGCACCGGCATCTCTGACTGTCACTGAGCCTGTAGCGCATTGACGTGCTCTCCGTCACCTGCGTCGCGCTGATCTTATTCTCACAAGACTCACTGCTTGTGAAGGTAGTATTGGCTTCCAAATTATATGATTTTAATCCCGTAATTTCCCGAAAATCTCTACGTCTTAAAATGCGTGTTTTATCCAAAGTTAACATTAATGTAAAAATAGTCTCCTGCTTACTGATATTCATCATCTCTCACGTAACGGCAGAAGTGCGCGTGTCATTCGGAACACATGATAAAATAGCAGAACGTAATATGGTAAAATTATTTTAATAATAATCGATTTTTGTCGATATCACTGTTTTTGTGATCGTTTGTAGCCAAAATCGAAATTTGATATATTGCACAGCCCTAACCCCAGCAGGAGTTTAGTCTCTGCTGCAAACTAACTTCTCATTAGAGTGCCGCAGCTCTGTGTAACTCTACACGTCACTCATGATTTTCTGTACCACTATAAGGAAAACATAATGCATTATTTCTCTCCAGAAGAAATTTTTACATTTTTAAATCAGACTGGGAGCATTGGAATAAGTAAATAAAATTCAAACTTATTTAAACATCCACGCACTAATCGAAGTTGCACTCATAAACAGATTCACGGAATCAAAGCAATTAGCTACTGCCTTTCCAAAATGTTCTTGCAGTTTATTTTATTGGCGTATAATAAAGCGAGATGTGCTGAGAAGGTGAAGCAGGCTTGAGGGGAATGAAGATGCCTTTTCTTTTAGCTCTATTTTGTGATTATATTCTTCAGAAGACCATTCACAGCCTAAATACTGATTTTCACAGTGGATTAAGACAAGATCTTCGGGCTGCTGCTTGTTAAGCTATTAGGAGTGGCTTCTGTGGGTGAATGTTTTCACATGATGTAGAACTGCTCCCACAGTACCCAAGGCACTGTGCTGTAACGTGAGTTTAAGGATGTTATGAGGAGAAAGCATCTGTAGATCAGGGTTGTACAGTAGTGTACAGTGTATGGCACTGTGAAAACTGAGACTTTTGTTGTTTATTTGCATGTTGCATGAACTGGGAAAGTAACACTATTAAACAATTACAAAGACTGTATTGCAGTCACTATCAAGCCCAGGGAGTGCATTTTATAGTTTACTGTGTCACTAATAGGTGTACAAGGAACATAGATTCAGGCACTAGCAAGAGCGAAATACCTACTAAATACCCTAATACCTACTTTCTGTGCACTAGAAGAATTTAGAGAAAGAGATAGCCAGGGAATAGGCCAGTTCACTGGCCAACAGGGAGTGGGAAATGGATTAAGAAGCACACTGACTGTTTTATCATGTTTGCATGTGTGCAGACTAAGAGGCGAGATACAACTACAGCAGGACAGCAATGACTTAAGGAACAAACCGGTGCTCTGTAAGGCAGAGAACAAGAAGCTATTCGCTGACAAGTAAGTGTGTGTCGTTGTTAGGTCCTTTTGGGTCATAATGTCCTTTTCATCCAAATCATTATTAGAAAGCAGGATTACCCACAAGAGCATTGGTATTAGAAGAGCAGGATTTTTGTTTAGGATTTTGATCATGTTTTCAAGACCTAAAGTTTATGTTGCACATGTTTTTGTGAGTAGGTGATGAGTTCTGTTTCACAATTAACATAATACCATCATTAGCACCAGGCAACCACTGGCTGCCTGTAACTGCTAAAGTATGTTAAATCTTTTGATCCATTGTTTAGGAAATTAAAATGTTTCCTGTCAAGTGTTAAACCACGTTGACTAGAAAATACATTTTTTAAAAAATATTTTTCAATTTTTTTTTTTTTATAAACCACCTCCTGAAAATAACACTCTTATTTATAACAGCTAAATACACTAGTATTCCTGTCTTGAGGTTTGCTCCCTCAAGATTTTTGGGGGTACATTCAATGACAGTCCATGTGCGTGTGTGTTAATTACTGCTGATCTCGTCTGCTGGAGGTGTCGCGCTTCATTAGGCTGCCTTGGCCCTTTCCTTGCCAGGCCTCATTTGGCCATTCCTTTGCAGAGGGGTCTAACCCTGCCAGCCAGCGTGGCCTGGCCCTCCCCTGCTTTATCTCTATCCCCAGCTCACTCATACATGAGGGCTCACTCTTTTCTTGCCCCCACCTAGCCTATTGCATGTCCTCCTAATCCCAGCTGAGCTCATTATGATGTAGCCTGGCTGCCTTGTTCTCTCTCTCTGAGCCTGAGCTGTCCAAGCTAATTACAGGCTAGCAGCCAACACTCCCTGTTAAGGGCCCTCTGCTGCGGCATTTGCGCTAACGTACTGCTTGGAAGTGACCTGCGAGGAGCACGAGGGAACTGCTCTCTTTCCAGCCACGCAGCACCTGTCCTTCGGGGTTAGCCTTGATCCCTGTCAAGCTCATTGCAGCGAGCACTGAGTAAACTTAGGCCAGCCTAACTCATGCCTTCAGGAAAGAAAAAAGAAAGGGGAAAAACCTACAGTGCTAGGTTGGGGGGTGTCTTTGATCTCCACTTGCCAGAGACAAACATTACCGACTGTCTGTGATTGTGGAAGCGCAGGCCTCTCCTCATTCCTTCCTCTATCTGACTTTTGTTTGTTTGCACTTAACCTTGCTTTTTTGATGTTTACAGTGAAAGGAATGGGTTAGAACATGCAAGGTGTAATTAGGCTGGGCTTCTTTTATCAAGCTGTTATGTGGGACGGTGAGCTAAATTACTGTTGATAGTCAGCAATTAAGGATGGGCCATGGCAACGGGTATGCGCTGGAAGAAAATGGCATGCTGCCATTTTACTGACCATATTAGGATGATTGTGCTTGTGAAGGTTGCCCTCTTAAGTGTTGCAATGATCTGCTAATGGTTAATTAGCAGATCATTGCGGCCTGTAGGTTTGGGGTGGCTTAATTGCAAGCAGAGACTGCTGCTAGGAACTTACAGACCAGCAGTGGGTCGCACTCAACTCATTCAAGTGCTTTTCACAGTCAGAAGTTCTCCTTCAATTTCTATCCATTCTGCACCCATTCAAGTATATATGGAGATTGTCTTTTCAGAACTAGAATTCTGCACTTCTGTGTTGTATTTTTGCAGAAAAAGTTTCTGTTAACATGAAGGTGAAGCTGCCTTTTAAAAAAATATTTAAAGACCACACTACCTGGGATTATCTGTCTTACTATAGTTGTGTGCACATTTTGACAATTTTTTTCCTTCGCTTTAGGGACATGTGCAGAATGCTAATAGCAAATTAAAATCAACATGCAACAAAGGCACCTGTGCATGCTTGGGTTTAATAACAGAAAGCAGCGTCTACATAGCCGACCTATGCCTGTTGTCAAGAACAGGTCTGAATAGCACTCTGGAGAGAAATTTCAATTTCAATTGAGCAATTCAGCCAATTGCTGAGGCAAATAAAACTGAGTGCTAGATGCATTGAGATGAAAATATCATGTTTTTACTAAGACAAGACTGAGTTTGCTGTGGTATCATTTGCACTGTGAAAACCCCCCTCCCTTCCTTATTTGTGATGTCTACCCCCGCCCTTGGTGTTTTTTTTTTCCACTTGCTTTTCTTCCTCATTATACATCTGTCTTTGCTCAGGATGTCCGCATTTGTTAATTGTTGCTTAGGGTCTGTGGGTAAAAAAAAAACAGGAATTATTTAGGCCTTATAAACAGAATAAACAGCCCTTAGACAGTGATAGCTACACTTAAACGGCATCAAAGTATAAATTACCCAGCCCTTTGAGATGATTTACACAGCTCACCCTCTACTGAGAGTGACCATTACAGACATGATCCCTGACTTTGACTTTAATGAAGTTTAATAAAGTTTACCCCTCTTGTGCTGCTGTTTTTTGCTTTTCATCTTGATTGCTATAAGGTATTAGGAGTAATGAGTGTCTTTTTGCCCTGGGTCCCAGACAGAGAGATAGAGATGGAAGAACATTTAAAGTCAGAATGCTTGATGTCTGTTTTGAAGACTAGCACATCTTTTGCCCCCTCCATTAATTATTTGTTTGATTAATGATGCGCTGAAATATGCAGCCCACTATTCAATGCTTGAATGTTTTGCTGTTCCTTTTAGCTCCTAAACAGTAAAAATGAATGCAGTTTAAGGATAAGCCGCTATTCTAATGTTATTTTAGCACAATTAAGCACATTAAATGTTACATATTAAGATATAAATGGTAATGATTTTTCAGAATGCAAATTTAAGAATCTCTAGGGCTCAACAATAGAGCTTTTTTTTTCTGCTGGCCCGGTCAGTCAGGTAATTCAGATTTGTATGTATTTGTTGCCTGTATTACAAAGTAATATCTGGGTTTTCGAAAGGGTTGTATTTAGAAAATATCACAAGTTAGAAATCTGTTCTACTGAATGTGACATTTGAGGTCAAATGTTAAATGTTGTGTTAAATATGGACATACTGTAGATTTATGTACAAATATTGCTAGGCCATGACACCAGAACTACTGCATATATCGACAAGCACAGTGATACAAAAACACTGTAACTTGTTGGTTCTGTTACACGCGACATCAACTTGTTCAGTCAAATTAAAGGACCAGAACTGTTACCTAACTTAACAGCTTTTTTTATATGTAAAATAAAAATAAATTAAAAATAATCTTTTTAGGACACTGTAAAACTGGAATCATGGGAACAAAAATTATGATGGCCACGCTAAGTAAACATGTATTTGTGCTTTTATCGGAATATATGTCCTTATAATGGCATTTAATATATGTTCAATTTTAAGTTTGTGAAAATGTGACAGTATTCTAATGAATGCGAGCACTTGCAATTGATATGGGATATTTGAAATGTGTGAAATGTGAAATGCATGAATTAAGGAAACGTCTCTGTCTGATACCCGAGACAACAGACAGCACTGATTTATTTTAGGTCGGTTCACCACAAAAACCAAAATGCGAGTTTTACACCGCATTGTAAAATTGATAAGTCTTAAAGATTGGTGTAATATGCGCTAAATTCATCACTAGAGCATAACATTGGGGCAGTCGTAGTTATAGTTAGAGAGTCTGACTTTTAACCCAAAGGTCACAGGTTCGATTCCCATAGCTGGCAAGGAACAACTGATGTGCCCTTGAGCAGGGCATCCTTCCCCCCCAGTCCCTGGATGCTGCAGTGATAGCTGCCCACAGCTCTGGGTGTGTGTTCATTACTTACACTTACACAATACACTTTTTACTTTCACTTTTTAAATGTTTAATTCTTTCAGTTCTTAGTAATATATCAATATAAACAATAATGGTCTTGACATGCACATTGTCTGTTGGTATAATTTTACCTAGTATTAATTTGACGTATTCAAGAGTTTAATAATAATCTCTCTATAGCATCATGGTTATAGCATCAATCACAAAGCGTCTCTGTGGATTCCTGCTTTTTTCAGTGGACTGAATTAAATTTGCTGTCATTTGCAGTTGAAAGTATTTTACAGAGACCAGGATAAACCATTTAAGGACTTTATGGGGACTTTTGGGGGGAAATGTATTACAGAATGGAATGAAAATATAATAGAGACTATAAACTCAGTTAAAGGGGCGAAGACTCCTATTGATATTATTATTTTTTTTCCACTTTGAGGCTATGTACGGTTCTATGGACTATGAGGCAGCCCATAGAACCGTACATAGGAAAGTTACGAAATATAAAAAACTGGTATAGGACAATCTAAAATGTTACCATAGAAAATTTGGATACCTCAAATACCTCAAACTGCCACCAACAATTCAGAGTTTCACTCATGTTTATGCTTCATCAATCATATTAAAGTCCTAAAAACAAAAAAATATATAAATTATTATTTTCATTAATTATTTTATTTTTATTATTGACAATTCAAACATAACTTCAATAGATTTTTTTTTGCCTTTTAGAATTTTTTTGAAAAACCTACTTTTTCAAACTTCTCGTAAGGCAATTGTCAGCTTTGTACGGAATTTGGTATGTAGCATCTAGAGACACCTCTGATAAAAAGTTGGAAATCGTGTTGATACCTCTTACCATTCTCATACAGTGTGTCTATGAATTAAAAAAGTTCATAGATGCGCTGTACAATGGATATGAACACGCAATAATGGATATGAGGCTGTATCTTGCCAAGGCTTTAGTATATTGACATGAAACTTGATACATGTCATCACAGGCAGGATGGGCACAGCGCCACCTAGTGGTCCAGAGATATGAAAAAAGGCTATTTTTGCTGTTAACTTTTGAATCTTTGGTCTATAATTATGGCATTGGATTCCATAGTTACATAGTTGGCCATTTTGGGCGACACAATTTTGTATTGTTACAAAACATTATATACTTCATCATTACCATAGTCTTAGGTGACCTGAAAAGTTATACATGTATTACAAAAATTAAGAAAATGCAGCGTTTTTCCAATTCGCACGAAACTTGGTATGTAGCATATAGAGACACTCACAACAAAAAGTTGTGTAAATTGCTCGAATCATGCTCTAAAACCACCTCAACGAATATGCATATGCAGTGGATTTTAGGCTGAGTCTTTCCAAAACTTTTGCTAATTAAATAGCATACTCTTAGCTCTTTTAAACACTCCTTTAAAAACTGTTCTGCAGAGTTCTGCTGATTTGTTTTTTTTATTCAGCTCAGAAATAACAAAACAAATTCTGCAGATTCCTTCTGACTCTGCTTATGTGAAATCCTGGCAATAAAGAAAAAACAGTTGTGATTGGTTCTGCACTGTTTTTTGGACTGCACGGTAACATATCACAAAGTTGCATTTGTTAATGAATGCATTGGCCAACCTAAATTACCAATAAACAATATATATATATATATCTATAGCATTAATTAATCTGTTATTGATAGTTAATGCAAATAGGGTTATTCATTGTTTGTTTGTTCAAAAATAAAGTTTTTTAACTGCACTCTTACTATAATGAATGTGTATATATGTTAACACTGGACAGAAACAAATTTATGCAACAGTCACTTTGAATCTCACAAAAACAATTTATACATTATTCCCAGACATGGCTCAGATCTGTTGGACCAGAATACATTTCTTTGTTAATCACCGCCACCAATTGCACATGAGTACATTTGCTTTTTATTTAACGTGATGTATATGAGAAAACAGAGAAAAACACTGCAAAGGACTGGTTTAGGCTGGGGGTTAATAGTTACTGTTCTGATGCCTGTGACTACCTCAGAAGGTCACATGATGAGGAGAGATGGATTGCAACTGTCATTGGGTCACAAGCACGCTGCCCTGAGACTAAATTTAACAAGCAATTAGTTTAGTTTTGCTGATTAGCTACAGTTGTCCCTAATTGTAATATCATATTGTACAAATTTGTCATGATGCCATAAAACGTGTTTGTAAACGTTTACTCCCTGAATTGAAGTGAGTCAGTCTGTCTTCTAAATAGTTCAGATGTTTGATAAAAACTCTTTTTAATGATATTGATTCTTAAGCATGTATCATTTGTCCTTGACCTACTTGTGTTATATTAAAATAATGTCAAATCACAGCAGTTTGGTCTGTCCCTTACTCTCTTCCTTCCATTTCTGATACCCGGTTTGGTTCTTTATTTATCCTGAAATATAGCCAGCCAACCAGCATGGAAGCTCTAGAGAGAGGGGCCTGTTAACCATCCTGTATTAACCTTCCTGTGTTACTCAAGTGATGTATTTGCATAAACACACTAGAACTGGAACAACAGAAGGGATTGATGGAGAGGTTTACACCACCTCAAAAAACAAATCTATGGTGTTGACATGAAGGGAGAAGTTATAGTAACTGTGTTTTGCTGACAAGGTCATATGAGACCTACAGCTGATCTCCACAACTGGAATGCTAATAAACCATCTTGCACTGCTTATATGTTCTGCACCCTAGAACAGCTATACAACAATGCAAACATTTCTTTTAAAAATGTTGGGAATGCGGTAGGTGATTATAAAAATGAAATGATTTTAAAATTGAAATAACCTTTTTTATGAATTTGACTGCCATTTTTATCCAAAGATACTTACAGTACATTCAGTAAAAAAAATTCCATCAGTACATGTGTTCCCTTGGAATCAAACCCACAACCTTTGTGCTGCTAATGCAATGCTCAATGCAGATGAGCTACAGGAATGCTTGAACACTACAGGAATTTAATGTTGTTTAATGTAAAAATTAAAAAGCTGAAATTGTGACTATTGTTGCGTTATAGCTAGTTCTTGCATTGAGGAGCAGTATGACTAATAGGAACTAAGCCACTGCAATTCAGCAGGGATTTTTAACTTTTCTCTGCACTTAAACAAATTGAAGAGGAACTAGGTGTGTTTCAGGTGCAGATGTCTCGCTGGGGCCTACACCAATCTTTAGGCTTGGGCCCTAATAATAACTTAAAAAGGTGCCTTTTTGCCCCTTTCAGTTAGTCTTTACAACAAATATAGCTAACTGGTAGTTCTTAATTGGGTTTGGATTTGGTACTTGTTCGTTTAGATCCCTCTGCATCCCACCCCAATCCCTTTTCTGTCTATATGAAAAGAAATCCTCACAACCCAGCCAGGGGTTTTGTGGTGCTTGTCACTTAGCACTTTGATTTCTTGGGGAATTAAGAGCTATTTAATTAGCAGGTTTCTGTTTATATCTCCAGTTCAGTGGGGGAGAGATTTGAATGGTGTCAGAGTTGAATCAGTTTAAAGGTAAAAGAGGAAGTTTCAAAAGCAATGGCTTAACACACTTTGACAGAAACTTACTGCATTCACAACCTGGAATAAAAATGAATGACTAAATGCATTCACAGAGACAACAGTCACAGCCACTTAGTAAGACAGTAACATTAAGTTAACCCTATTATTGGCAGTGAATAGACCATGTGCTTCAAGAGTGCATTCCTTGAAGTCAATACTTAAGACTGAAGTGTCATTTCCAGGGTACATTTTGTAAAAACAAAAATTGAGATTATGGATATTTCAGCATGGATGGTCTTTGACATTTTGCTAATACTGTTTAAACACTGCATAATTCTAAAAGAGTCCTTACAAATTAGATATAAGTAGGGATGCTTCCAGGATAGCAGTTCTATTTCTTATTCATATTTGTATCTAAATACTAAAACTTGACAAAGTATTCATTCACTCTAACATATGCTTCTAGAAGCTTCCGATAATTTACTCAAACTGTCACTCCAGTAGTCATGTAAACAGCATGTAAACAGCTGGCTACTACACTGTAAAAAAAACAACTAATAAAATGTTGGAGAGGCAAAAATATCTAAGTTGAACTAATATTCATGCTTGGAATTAGTTGAGAAGACATATCATATTTAGTGTGCAAAAATATATTTGAAAACCATTAAATGAAGGGATATTTTCATATCCAGTGAACATTTAGAATGGCTAATGTTGACTAGACTAATAAACACAAGTCCAGCC
>JAZGTK010002838.1:0-29792 GCA_036877625.1 Ambastaia sidthimunki | reverse complement strand
TGGTTGAGGCCAAAGAAGGGGTTGATTCCTCACCAGGAGGGGTGGAGGGGAGGGGCCAGGGGCAAAAGGCACTCGCCCCCACATCTTAATGACTTCCCCCAGAGGCTGAAATCCCTCATCACAGCCGCGTTTGACCAGCAGGTTCATGGTAAAATATCCTGCCTGAAACCACTCACACATCTCCACTGTACTGAACGGACCTGAGAGACAAACAGAAGACATGGATGCTCATGGACTCTGAGTGATGCTCCTGATGTAAGACTTGCTGCCAGTGTGTGTGTGTACCTTGAATCTCTCCTTGCGGGTCTTTATAAAACCATTTCATGGCAGAGTCGTGTGAGAGAGGAAGAGCGGAGGCTGTGTTTCTGCCCTCCTGAAGAGTCTGTGTGAAACACTCTTCCTCTAGAGATGTGTCCTGGAGCGCTGCCACCATCTTCTCTGCCTCCTACACACACACACACACACTCAACATTTCTCTAAATCTGTGTCACTCATCTGAATCAATTATTTTCTACACTTCTGTGGCACTGATGATATTCCCTGAGGTCTGCTTAAAATCAGTCTAAAATAAATTTATCCTCTCTCTGATCCTGAAAATTAAACTAGTCTTGTTATTTTACCTTTAAGACTTCCATTTGCAAATAACCAAAATCATAAATGTGACACCTTCTAAATGACACATTAGACAGCTCACAATATTTTTCACTTATTCTGATATATTTTAACTGCAGACATTTTTGCTGGACTAAAGTCAAAAGTACAGGGACGGCAATCTTTCTGCTTTATCTGTTGTACCTGTTGCAGGTGCTTCATGCCCTCATCATCCTCAATGTCGCCTCCCAGTGGTGGGAGGTCAGTAGCAGCAGAGGAAGAGGAAGGTGGCGATGAAGGCAGACTGGAGGAGGCACTGGGGCTCAGATCAAACAGGGCCTCCGATAACACTACAATAGAAAAATGCATTTATTACACAAAAACACAAGGGAAGTGTCATGTAAGAAAATCAAGAGAAAACATTAGAAAAAAACAGTGTCTTTACCTTCACTTGGTAGTTTGTTGGGAATGGAGGGAGCAGGCTGAGGCTCCTCCAGGCCAGAGGAGGCAGCAGAGGGCACAGCCTCAGTGACAGGAGCAGACAGAGAAGAGGGGAGAGATGGAGGAGGGGAGGGAGAGAGTCGCTTTACTTCTGTTTCAGAAACTACAGCAGAGTCGCTCACATCTGAAACAAACAGAGACTGAATAAATGACAACACTAACTGCAAAAACTAAAATGTCTTGAAAGACAAAATACTCAAAACCATTTTTTAAATTAATAGCTTGACTTAAATTATACTGTCTTCATTATTTTAAGTCATTTTAAATCAAATTTACTATGATTAAGTTAACTCGGTGTTGTTACACAAGATGCAAATCAGAGAAAAAACCCTCACACATTAAAATACTGTAGCTTATTATTACACCATCATACTGAACTTTCACAAAAAACAACGTTTAATAAACGTATTACTGATCACTGTGTGTCAGAAAAATGATTTGTTCCTCACGTAACAGTGTTATTATTAACAATCTAACAGCTGCTATATATCATCAGTCTATATCATCTGTAATATGACAAGCTGTTCATGACTGCCAAACAACTTACAATACAGAATGTGGTTACAGGTGTTTGTTGTTAGTAATCTCACTCCAGCTTCAAATGTGACTTATCCAATCTTAACTCACCCTGCAACTATCCATTTTAAAATGGTTCTGTGGTCATCATTGTTCTTACCTTTCTCAATGTTTTCTGCTCCACTGCTGTTGTTCTCTAGATTAGTACCATCCTCTTCTTCATCCTCCAACCCCTGGAACTCAAATTCTTCTTCTGGAATGGGGTCTTTTGGGCCCTTCTAAGAAAATAAACACAAAAAATGAAAATAAAACGGAAGGAAATCACAGATCTTTAGTCATTACAAATTTAGAGTTATGTTCTCACCTTAACCGACATAAATGCTCCAGAGGAGTCAAAGGTTCCCATTTCTCCATCTTCTTCATCTGTGCACCACTCTGGCAATCCATCTCTCTCCTCCTCTGCTCCTTCACTTCCTGCTCTTTTTCTGCCCCCCTCATTCCCTCCGTCTCGGAAGTCAAAGTCAAATTTCCTACGGCGAACTTCACCAGGACCACTGTGTTCCCGCCACCCAGCTGAGCGAGGACCACCATCTGGAAACAGGAGAGGAAGGGAGAAATAATTAATTTGAATGGAAGAATATGATGCCAACAGGTGTTCAGCTGAGACTGTTAAACGCAGCTGTAGGTCTCTCAAAGTGTAATACATTGATAGTGATCAGATCAGTGTGTGTGTGTGTGTGTGTGTATACCATCTCTTCGTGAGCCAGCAAGTCTCCAGCTGCCGCCGGTCTCTCCCGTGTCCTCCTCCTCCTGCTCCTCTCTCAGCGTGCGCCAGTTGTCACTGTCAGAGCGCATGAACTCTTTTCTTCCACCAGGACCCGCCTCCTCAAAACCGAGCCGCACCCCGTCCCGCCGCAACGGCTTCTCAAAGCGCCGCTCGCCTCTGAAAATCAACATTAGATGCACAGTGAGAAAACAAAGACCTGACAAACTATGACTGCAGAACACAGCGCTGTACGTGTCACGATGCCGAATGCTGAACATGTTAGGAGAGAGAATACCTGTCGTCCCAGCTCTGACTGCGATGGATCTCTCGAACACTTCGACCAAACCCACCCTCTCCTTCCTCACTGCTTCTTTGGTAGAATCCACCTTCTCCTCTTCCTCTCCCTACACACACAACACAAGTCACACTTCAGTGTCGCTACATAAATAATATATACTTAACTTAAACTTATAACATAACATACAACTTATATAACATAAACTTACCCAAATCAATGGGTTAACTTACCCCTGCCGCCTCGCACGCTGCCTCGACCTCGGTTCACCCCGGCTGGGACAGCCCCGCCCCCTTTACCCATAAGCCTCAGCACAGCCACACTGTTGACAGACATGGAGAAGTTCCTCTGCAGAGAGAAAACAAACACTAAGAACCGTGACCACACCAAAAGCACAAGACGTGTGCAGATACAACCTGCTGCAATGCTGAAGGTGATTTAAACAGCGCACCTGCCCTGCCTCATTACATCTGTAATATGTGAGGTATGTGGAACCAGCCTGAGGCTGAAACAGCTGCTGTGTCTCACCTGCTCCTCCTCTGTGAGAGGAACCAGAGCCAGCGGCTGCTGAGGCTCATCCTGCAGAATCACTCCAAACTCCTTATCCTGCATTTCTTCAGGAACCTGAAAACACACCGAGCCTGTGACTCACTCATTCAAATGAACGTCATCACCGGATAGAAGCATTCACACCAAAACACTGTAAAACAACTCTGCTGTCCAGACACATCAAATCAGTTTTAGGGATTGTAATGCTACGGTCACTTTAAATGTAACATGCAAGTGTCTCAAAACTCCTTTATTATTGATATAGCTTAACAACAGGCTACAAAACATCCTTCATGACACAGGAAACAGATCTGTTTGTGTTCCCACCTTGTCATCTTTGACATAAAGTGCTAGCATCTCCTCTCGGCCGTAACGGTACTCGGCCAGCTTGTACTTTGGCATAGCAGGAGAGGCAGGAGGGGAGGACACGCTGCCTCCACTGGAAAGTGCACGAAGCCTGAAAGATCCAGAGAGATCAGATGAGAGGAGATGAAAAGAGGGAGAAACATCCCACTCCTGGCCACCGTCCAAGGACAGCGCTGTCAGTGGTGACTGCCGTATATCCTGGTTTATTTTAGGAGCTGTCAGTGCCCCAGGTGGCTGTTTAAACTTTACACAAACACTACCCTGCTGAGATAAGCTCGTGAAGAAGGCTTTGAAGAAACACGCCGCCCCTGCATTGTACAAACCTAGAAATCCACTTTCATTGGCTGAAGACCAACTATGCACAGAGAAGCCTTAGTTCAGACCCGCCCAACGGCTTCATTTCTGCATAATCATCTAGTGTTTGCCAGGAACAGATCCAGCCAGAGAACAGATGAGAAGAGAGAGTGGACCTTACAGAAACTTCAGAATAAACTACTCTCTCAGAAACATGTCTGCAGTTACAAACTGAAACAAAGCAAAGCAGCACACCAGACGACACTGAGTGAAAATATTACATCTGAGAAGATCATGGAAAAATAATATTATCTAAGAAAACTGAGTTTACAGGAAAGACAGAACAAAGAAAATAAGAAAAGACGACAACCGTTACTGGACTTTACAACAGAAGAGAAAGCAAACTTCCACGTATTTGGTCAAAATAAATACAGTTAAAAATACGAATTCCTCCTCTGTATCACAGTGTGTATTGTGCAACCAGATTTTAAACTCTAAACAAGACCAAAATAACCCAGAAAATTAATCTTTAAAAGTGTCTGTGCTGCCAGCTGCCCACAACCAGATGAAAAGTATATTTTAAACCACACAACTTTAACTTAATGTAACACAAACAAAATAAAAACCGTCATAACACACACAGTGTTGGCACGTTATACATTTGCAGTATCTGGTATTATATAAAATCAGACCTTTATCTTCATTTTTTTCTAGGGTCATTGTCTGTCAAAATCAATTAAACATGCTTATACAAATAATCTGGTTCAATAAAGTTTAACAGAAAGCAGAAAGGAAAGTAAATATGGAGAGAGAGATATTACCATTCTGGGCCAAAGTTAAGTGTTTCAGCAGTCATATTCTTCCTTCCTTTTCAGAGATGAAAGTCTACAAATGAAATTCATCACACTGAAATACATTCTAAACACAATTCATGTATTACACTGCAACATGCCCGAACATACAGAGTACACAAATAAAGAGAGTAAATGTGTTTTTACTCTTACCCTGTCCAGGGGAGAGGCGCAGGCAAGACTAGGCTGGACCAGGTTTGGGAGAGAAGGCCAACACGTGTATGTGTGTGTGTGTGTTTTGAAGTTAAACTGACTGATGAGGGATATAGCTGCCTGATTCAGAGTGTGTGCAGAAGAGCAAAAACTCCTAAAGATCAGATGCGAGTTAAGAGCTCTTCTGTTCACAGCCGATACACAGATCGGATAATCTTTGAAAGCATAAAATAAACCCCTCAAAAGTGTAATACCTGTTTGACTGCAGAAACTGCAGATTTGATACTGATGTTTAAAGTTGATTTACTACAGAACACATCAAAAACAAACAAAACCAATCTATTTTTTTGATAATACAGCTGCCAGAAGCAGTAATAACCCCCAAAAGCTTATTTCTCTCTTTTCTAAGTGTGTCTCTTTGTATTTTTCTGTTGTACTGAAAACGCTGTGTGGACCAGGTCCCAGCTGGTGACCCCCTCCTCACTCCACAGACCCTCTCCCTCCTTTACCTGCAGGAGAAAACAGCACATAAAACTCTTCAACGCAAAGTCATTTAACTGACGGCTTCCTTTAAATCAGTGAGCTGTCAGAAATGTTGGGCAATGCACATTCTTTAACATGTTACACAGTGAAGCGAATGCACTGTTGACCCAGATTCAAGTCTCCATCCCACTCCCCCAATTCTCATTACTTTAACTTCTCTATACTTTCTTGTCATATTAAAAGCATCAAAACATACAACATACATAAAGCTTCAGATTTTCAGAAATATCACACTGCTGAATCGAGACACTGTATTTTCTCAAAGCAGAACTATTCTTGAATAAACACTATATGCTTTTCAGCCTGTTTTAGAATAAAATCTTTCTAAGATCAATTTCAATGAAAATCTCGCGGGGCTTGATCACAGATGTCATAGCAACAGAAACATCCCAGCAACACCTGACAGAATAACTATGAATCGCTGGGGAAGTCTGGCTCTTATGAATAAAGCTCTCTATGAGAACGCATGTTGGGAGAGGGGCGTGTACCGTCTTAAGATCAATTTAAAACCATCTCGCTTCTAAAACACACGTTTAATCACAAGACGATGAGAAGCGCAGAAGCCGAGCGGAGCGTCTGTGAGGGGCGTGTACCACACAACACCCGAAGGCCTCGTTAACACGACACTTACACATACGTGCATCTGCATTAATCTTCATGTCACACGACACATCTGCGGAGGAAACGACTAAACTGACCTCCGGAAACGTGTCTTTACATATTTTAACTATCCAAAGCAGCAACTAACCACTCGCTGTGTTCACTCGACCCGTCATCGCTCGATGCAAATACACAGCCTGAACAAAACGTCTATTCGGTCCATATCTTTATCATAACGCACTATGTGTCACATAAAATCGGATGGGGGTCGTTTTGGGGTGTGGGGCAGTTTGGAGGGGCGTCGCGTGCACAGGAAGGGGGAGTGTACGAACCACCCCTCCCCCCGCGCACGCGGCGCCCCTCAAACTCCACTCCGCTGCTTCCCGTGGCCTTCAACCCGCCTCACGAACACACACAACCCGCAATAACCTCCAGCAGCACGATCTGACCGCACACACCCGCTGTTTAACGCAGTCTGCGCTCAGCCTCAGCTCTGATCTCCCCGTCAAGAGTTTGCGTGACACTCACAGTAACACACATCCACCGTCAACGCTACAAACACACACCGTGTTTCTGGAGCCGTCGATGCGATGTTTACTGTCCGCTCGCCCCGTTAAACTCTACAATCCTGACTTTGGATGCATGTGCAGTTGTTTGTGTTGTGTGCTCCTCCTCGGGAATCGTGTTTCACTGTGTTTTGCTCTCTCTCTCTCTCTCGCTGTGTGTTGATTTCTGCTACGCGCTTGTTGTTTGTGTTTTAGGGAAGATGGCCGTCTGCTCGCTCGTACCACGTGACCGGACTGGAGCGCGTCCTTAAAAGGAGCGTGAAGACAGCGACACCCGACGGAACTGACATGACTTCAACACGCGTCACTTTCCAAAATAAAAGCCTCGATGGTCCACACACAATTCACTCAAATCTGCGTTTCTTTTAGACGTCTGTAGTCTTTGTGATAAGTATCATTGTAAAACCAGCTCATTGAGAAAAATCACCTTCCCGAACATTCATTACACTTCAAAGGAATAAATGTTTTATTCTAACCAAACCCAGTCAACTCCTGTACTATCTTAAACTAAGCATCTCTTCTGTGAGCACTCTACTTTCTTCTGTCTGTTATTTCTGTTACTCTGTGTTTTGGGATCAGTGAAGGGATAAAATTATTATTTTGAATTATTTTATTACTATTACGTAGGTGAAGTTTCGCTATATTGCAGATAAAGTCACAACTGAATGGCGTTGTTAGACACAACAGAGTAACAGAGCTTTGCTACACAACAAAATGGATGTGATAAATAAATAATCCATTGATTTAATAACACGAGTGTAGCACAGTACTGCCTCGTCAGCTTTTGTAATGTCTTTTTCATATAAAAACAGTATGACGTCACTCAATGACTTTTACTTTGACAGCTATATTGACGTGCTGGTATTGTTTGTCATTCGCGAACATGGAGGAGATTGTGTCAGATCTTGTGACACCAGAAGATCTGAAGGTAAATACATTTAACTGTTTCTTTCGCAACTATCATTAATAAATTGTCTGTTATATTCAGCCTCTGTCGTTGTGGTGATGAGATGGAGGGATTATATGAAGGAAACATCATATATTGTATCGACTGACGCAGTTCTTCTGTACGTCATCATCAAAATATGACAACAGTGAACTTTCTCGAACTTGATCTATTGCCTTAATATATTCTTAGTGTAATGGAAATGTATTATGAGTTACTATGATGATGTATCACAGGTACTGTTTCAATGGAAACAGGTTTCTGTCCTGCTTGAATTCGGGATGGAGGAAAAGATTCATTCTCATATCCAGGGACAGCACGTGATCTTCTGACTGATGGAAGGATTTCAGCTCTTTTACATGATCTTGTTTTGCAGAGGTTTGAGAAGAAGTATAACGCTGAACTGGTTAATGGGCCTGTTTCCAAAGAAACCACGTTTGAATACGCCTGGTGTTTGATCAGAAGCAAGTACACAAATGACATCGTGAAAGGAAGTCAACTTTTGGAAGGTCAGTTCTTTACCATGTCTTGTTTTAGCAGGTCCAGATAGATGCTTTGGACGTTTTGTATGGTTTGCAGTGATTTAGAGAGTAAAGGGTGTATATACAGTGTTGTGGAATGTGTGAGATCCAGTAAAATTGTTTTTATAATTTGCATGAACAATTTATGCTGTTTTGTTATAACAGAACTGGTTCACGCAAGCAAAAAAGATGATCAGAGAGACTTTCTATTCTACCTTGGTGTTGCAAACTACAGACTTAAGGTGAGTTAATATGTTTGCATACAAGATCTATTTTTGGGGTGTTACTAATTACAATAACAACTAAAGCTAATTGCAGCTAATTGTTTCTGGGCATCTCTGAGGGTTTTTTGCTCTTTTCTTCTCTCAGGAGTATGAGAAAGCGTTGAAATACATTCGTACTCTGCTGAAGAATGAACCAGACAATAAACAGGCCCTGGAGTTGGAGAAACTTATAAACAATGCACTGAAAAAAGGTTTAACAGTATTTCAACACACACTAAAACCCTGCAGATCCAGTATAAATATAAATCATTCTCTCTTCATTACTCACATAGTTTAAATAGAGTCGTTGGAAAGTAATGTTAACGTTTTCTTTAATATTTTGACTTTATGTTAGAATTTGTATGCATGTATCGAGGGAACTGTATATTACAGAAGCTGTAAAAGATGTTTTACCACAATAAATAAATCATGAAGAGATAATGTCTATTAAACAAGCATCTAAAGTCAAAAATACACATCATTATTGTGCATTTTAATTGATGGACAGTCACAGTAAAAATGAATCTCAATTGGGAATTGTATTTTATTTCCAGATGGGTTGGTTGGCATGGCGATCGTTGGTGGGATTGGATTGGGTGTGGCTGGATTGGCAGGCCTTATTGGTCTGGCAGTGGCTAAAGGTGCAAAGTCCTAATATGGATTCGTGGAAGAGCACTTTGATTCCATCTTCTGTCTGGAAAGATTTTCATTAAACCATGGGGACTGTTTTTTTTAGTTTTCTGACATGAACCTTTATTGTATTGAATGGTCATGTTTTACTAATTTCTTTTTGTTTATCTTCATTCACTGCTCTTCACTCACAGTGTGATGGTATGTATTAAAATGCAGAATTGAAATAAAGTAATATGCTGTCTTATTCTTTGATCGCATAAGGGAATTAAAACCAGAGAGTTAATAAGGTTTTGTAATACTGGATAAGTCTGATCTTAAGCATGTACTTTGAGTTTATTTTTTAAATAAGTATATAATCATATTTACAATAAAGTTAATAGGGATGTTTGTAATAAACTGCTCTGATACCTCACTGAAAGAATTAAACAGGTGTATTTACATGTTTCTCTTGTTTCTTGAATGGTTTGACACTGAGGTGTTGTGTAAGTTTGTGATGTATTTTCTTACAGGTGTTTTATTTAATAATTACATGTGCTCGCTTGTGTTGCAACTACAGTGTGAACATAAATCAGAGCTTAATATACAAAGAACATCAATTCTATTCAACAGAACTATAAACCTGAAACAGCTACTAGAAGTAATACAGAAATTATTCACCTTTAGTTCAACAGGCATCATGTGCTGGTTATACAATCACTGAGCAACATACCCAGAAAACACGCTAAACACATTCATGTACATTAAATACAGGAATCACAGAAGTCTGTATTTCTGTGGGTTTAAACTAGAAAATGTCCAGCTTTTTGTATTAGTAGGACAGAGTTGCGATGCTCATGGAAAACTGAAAATTAAACTACAAAAGTCATGGAAATGTATAGAACAAAACATTTCTAGCTCTGAAATATTTACAAATCCCGTGGGAGGGCGACCTAGTGATCAGATAGGAATGTAAAAGAAATTAATTAGTTAAAGGTTGTGGGAACCCTGGCAGAAGCTAATAAGTCTGATCGTTTCTGTGGGGGTCTGAAGCTGCTGGTTAAACAGTCACTCACCGTGTCAGTGTCTCTCATGCATCATTAGCTCAAAGGTTCTCAGATGCAGAACCATCGACATCAACTGAAATCAACAACTATCAGACCTTGAAAGTAACAAATGTTCTATCAAACGTGTTTGTTTAAGATCATGTCTGATAATAACATCAGTTTAAAGCTGGTACAATGCCTCTCGCTCTTCCCACATTATTCATGCCAGGCTGAGTGAAGCACGTGTTTTACAATGGTTTTAAGTTTATGGTTACCATTAGTACCATCATTTTATAACAGTATTGAGGTTACTTATTAACTGGTAAAGCAAATGATGGCAGGATGTTTGATGTACAAGCTATTCTCATTCTGGATGAAGAAATTGCATAATGCAGAAATCAACTCTGAACTCTTAATCCATCTTTATGACGGTCTGTCTGTCCTTCTCTTCATGTCCAAAATGACAGTTTGTGTAACAATAAAATTAGCATCCACACTGAAAGAACAAACCTGCTCCTGAAAACTGACTTTCCTGCAGAGTTTTATTCCAAACCTAATCAAGCACAGCTCATATCTAAACAGAGTTTACACTGCTGGTGTTTTAGAGCCGGCTTCAAACTCAAACTGTCTGTGTTTTACACAACGCTGCACTATAGAATTTATTATAGACATTTAAATTGTGTCCTGCCACTGAATCTTTCAGCAGCTCTGCAGTTATAAACCTCTAATCATTAAAAGTGCCATCCTCACTTACAGGAGATGCACATGTGTGAACAAGATTGTGTTTGTTAAAAGAATAATTACAGTTAAGCTATAGCAAACAAGCCAGTCATAAACCTGACCTTTAAAACCACAACAATCATCAGCTTATCACACGCCAGAGATTCAGTAAAGCTGAAGCACCTAACCAACATTTGTCCTCACATCATTATATGTGAAAAAGTTAAACATTGATTGAAACATTATATGCTATAAAATATAAGTTCAAACAAATGTGGACAGACAGAAACTGTTAACTTGCACAGAAAACTTCTTTGTCTTGTTTTTAAAGAAAGTGTTTTTAATGTTATATACTTTCTTCATCAGGAATGCAGAAAAAAGAACTCTTTAGAAAGGCATTGAATATTTCTACTGAATTTATAGACACAGTTAAATAACACATGTTACTTCCCTCTCATGCTGAAAATTGATTTCAGGATCAACATGATAATCGTCTATGATACACTTTGCCACATTGATATTTTTTGCACTGTTGACTCGTAGTTACTTAACTTTACCTCAGTAAAATAAGTTAATCACTTAATCACCTTTAGTCACCTATGATTAGTCACCTAACATTATTAGCTGTTGTTAATGTTTAAAATCAATAGCCTTTATGATGTTTTAAATGATTTCACAAAACACTGGACACTTATTGTCAAATGTGAAAGTTTTCGTTATTTCCATATGAACTTTGGTCTCGCGTTTGTCATATTTTGTTAACATCATCTCTTTTGTGATGTTTTTCCCTCTATGCCATTTAACATTAATGAATGATTTGTCATGTGACAGATTTTAACCAATCTCAGTTAATCGTTCATTCTGCAGGCCTTTTTGTAACAGCTGAAAAGAATTTTGTAAAAGTTCACAGTGTGTTAAAAATAAAATATTGTTTATGGATTTGATTTGTACAATTTAAATAGTAATTAATGTGTGGGAGCTCAATTAATACTTTACAATTGCAAGAGATAAAATATATTTAAACTGAATATTATTGAAATTGATATTTTTAAATAAAAAATAAATTTGTCACATTATTTAAAATTTAATGTTTTATTGACGTAAAATGTACTTGACAAATGATGACAAAGCTTGTTTAATTGATGTCATTTCATAAGTTGTGTTGTCGTTTTTATAAACCAGGGACAGTGAACAGTTTCCAGGAGTAGTGAGTGTGGTGTGTGTTTCCCACAGACCATTAGATAAAATGTGTCTGAAGCAGTAGTGAATGGATCACTAATAACAGGTGTAAACAGGGAAGACAGATAATGGAATAATAATGCAGTAGGGAAGGAGATAAACAAGGGGTTTGTCTCAATCAGCTTCCTAGTTCAGTAGTCAGAACACTGATTAGAGTCTCGACCCTCAAAATCCTTCCAGTGCACTGAAACGTTAGCTCCCTAAACAATCACACAACGCAAATCCACAAATTCTTAGTATGTTGATGCTCTTTTGCAATAATTGCAGTAAATTAATGATTTTGATTAATGGTTTAATGTCGGACCCCCTGTGCATTTTTTCTTTACAATTTTACATTTTCATGATATATTCATATAGAGATGATATATTCATATAGAGATGATGTATTCATACAGAGATGATGTATTCATATGGAGATATATTCATATAGAGGTGATATATTCATATAGAGATATATTCATATAGAGATGATATATTCATATAGAGATGATGTATTCATATATAGATGATATATTCATACAGAGATGATATATTAATACAGAGATATATTCATATAGAGATGATGTATTCATATAGAGATATATTCATATAGTGATATAGTCATACATGGATATGATATGAGCATCTCTGTCAGAGGCCACCGACAGCCTGTTCTTCCTTCAGTTCTCATGAGTTACAGTGTGATCATATCTGTGGTTCATTTATTATATCTGTTCTGTGTGATGATGCGTGTGTGCTGTAAATTGACCGTCAGTGTCCTCTGAGTGTCCAGTGTGTTGGGTCTTTACAGGGTCCTTATATTTGACTGCTGTTCCCCATTTCACAGCAGCGCATCCTCTTCACTGTAAAATGATGTGATCAATAAGTCATAACAGTTGTTCTTAAATTACTTTAACTCAGAATTATTGAAGCTATTACACTTCCCATAAATAAGTTAAATAAGATTCAACTGGACTTTGTAAGTAAGTTTAATAGGCTTTAAGCTACTTTAAATTTGAGATTTCAAATAGCTAGTGTGTTGAAATGACTTATACAGCATACTTACAAAATTATAATAGCAACATAAAAGTTGAATTTTTATGTGGACAGTTTTAAAACATTTTACGAAACGTCCACGTAGGATATCTGTTTATAATAGAGCTAGTTAATGCTTGAAAAGATTTTAAGATGTGGATCAGTCAGTGTTTCTTTATGATCATGTTCTCAAACATTTTATCTCATAAAACTTAGATCCAGTTTCTGAAAGTTTATAAAAATGTTATCAGCCGGGCATTTAAAAATATAAACGATTAAAGTAAATCACGCAAAAAACATACAACAAACTGCGTTAACAGTGAAAGTTGACCACCAGTCGTTCATGTGAAGTCAGATGAGAACATTAATTCTCCTCAGATATAACTGTGAAGGTCAGGCATCGACCATTGGACTTTGGTGATAACCACCTGTTGAGTTTCGGGGTGTAAAATCCAACAGAGACAGCTTTGCACACTAGGGGAGGGCAAACGGAGCCTATAAAAGACTCTCCGTCACTTTAAACGCCACATATTGTCATGGCACACAGCTGAACGGGAATAAACGATACGAGCTCATGAGGACAGACAACTCTGCGCACTGGATACACGATCATTCTGCACTGACCACACTGAGAAAGCAAATACATAGAGGAATACAGACACTGTTTTGGATGCTTTAGGACCTGAACGAAATCAAAGCAACAATGGATCCGATTCTGGAGGTCGTTGCTTTAATTCTGGGTTTTTTGAGCTGGGTGATGGTTGGTGTCGCGATTCCGAACCGTTACTGGAAAGTTTCAAGCATCGACGGAACCGTTATAACAACCTCAACCATATATGAAAACCTGTGGATGTCCTGCGCCACCGACTCCACCGGAGTTCACAACTGCCGTGAATTCCCGTCCATGCTTGCGCTGTCCGGTACGAGACATGATCCACTTACACATTCAAGAAAAATACACAAGTTATCACATCATCAATGAATTATCAGATAAAATGTTGATTTGTTAGTCACCGACGTGATAGACAACAACGACAAGCTGTAGAAGTAACAATATAAAACATGTTAAAGTAACAATATCTGTAGCAGGATATTTATGATCGATTATATCATTTTAATTTCACAAGTTCAATGCAAACTCAGTATTTACTCAGTAATTCTGCAGTCAATGAGAGCGCACACAGATGTTCAATATGACTGTCACTAGTGAACCTCTCGCTACAGGTCGAGTATAACAGGTTTAGTGTGAGTACTGGATAAGTGTGTGTTTGTTGGATAAGTGTGTTTGTTGGATAAGTGTGTGTTTGTTGGATAAGTGTGTGTTTGTTGGATAAGGTGTGTGTTTGTGCAGGTTATATCCAGGCGTCCCGGGCGCTGATGATCGCGTCAGTCGTGTTGGGCACGTTCGGGGTGGTCGCGGCGCTCGTCGGCATGCAGTGCTCGAAGGCCGGCGGAGACAATTACGTCCTTAAAGGCAGAATCGCCGGTACAGGAGGCGCGTTTTTCCTTCTTCAAGGTAAACCTCAATGTAACACGAGGTTTTGCAGTCAATGCAACGCTTTCACGTCTATTGTAACGGCTAATGATAAAGGGACGCTTCTTTATGATGTCTTTATTGGATCCGCATTTAAAATGTGTGTTTGTGATGTGCAGGTCTGTGCACGATGATATCAGTGTCCTGGTACGCGTTCAACATCACTCAGGACTTCTTCAATCCACTCTTCCCTGGACAGAAGTATGTCGTGTATTTTCACACTGTGAACAATGTTTTGATGTGAATGTGCTGCGTGTGCTAACATCTTAATAAACAGCTTTTAATTATCTGAATATTTTAGGTTACACGGACGAGGGTTATAATATCAAATACAATTAATTTACAAGATTTAATGTAATACAAGATTTAATTGCATGTCACTTTTGCAGCAGACGCAGGAGTTTGTACAGTGGAAATGCTGCCCCCTACTGTCTCATTTAACACAGTTATTTGAACGCCTCAGTATCACATCGTGTCGTGCTACAGGGATAAATTATATCTCCTGTCGAGTTGCTTGTTGTGGATTTACTTTTCTAAACGTGGACAATAAAATGGGTGTAAAAATGTAGCTAGTCATAGTTGTTGATGAATGGCTCGTATACTGCACCTCTTTTTTGTCTGAACTATAATACTCTCAGTATTATTATAGTAAAGATCAGGTTAATAATTTGGAAAATGTAAATAATATTCTTAGCTGACCTGAATATGTGCATCTGTTATTCTGTGGTGTAGGTATGAGATTGGAGAGGGTTTATACATTGGCTGGGCCTCCGGTACTCTTGCCATCTGTGGAGGAGCTTGCCTTATGTTTTCCTGCAAATTTGGCACAGATGAGAAAAGGTGAGTTTGTTTCTCTCTTTCTTGTTCCATTCTAGTTTTTATGCATTTTGTAAATTCTTTTATTGCACTTCTAACTCTCATCATCTCCTGTTTTTGCAGTGGTTACCCATACCAGCCCTCACGCGGTACAGTTTACTCAGCACCAGCTTCCAGAAAAGATGTTCAGAGCACTTATGGAAGAAATGCTTATGTCTGAATAAAGCATTTTGGGTGTTAATATTTTATATACCTTTGTTTTACCTGTGCAATTATGTAAATATTTATACAAGACATACAGTCATTAGTCAGATCAAATGTTATCATGTCAGTTTTACAGTTCACAAATGACTCAGAACATTATACAGAATTTATACAACTCTTGTACAGGACTTACACACAGACATTTCTAGTGTGCATTTGCTCAAATTTGAGATTTAATTTTGTATTCAACTAATTATAAAAGGTTAGCGAATGATACAATTTTTGTCACATTTACATGAATCAAGATAAAAATAGTTTCCTAGTGGATTATCCTGTTTCAGTTTATTTGTTTTGTATTATATGCTTTTATACAAACATTAAATTAGCATGTTTTCAAGATGCCAAAATGATGTTGTAGAGTATTTTATTGTGCAGAAGTCACATACATATCCTATTCTACCCCCCTTCTACTCTTCTAGTCTAATTACTACAATAAAACATTTGTGTTTCTACAATACATGTTTTTATTCATTATGATTTGACAATACTAACATTACATGTAGTCATGACAACCATACATTTTAAAGGTTCTATTATATTCTAAAACTTCTTTCCTGTTGCTTGCATATAAAACACTGGAGACTGTGAGCAGGAATAGCCTGTGTGAATCTGTATTAGGGATGCATCCGTATTGAGTTTCGTTCTCACTCCTTTAAAGGACGTGGGCGCGTCTGTCTATGGTGCTAAAATAATGCAGCCAATGAAACCGGACCACGTTAGTCTGCAAACACGGATGTGAGCGCCTGTCACAGAGCTCAATGAGGAGCAATTTAACCTGTACGCCCAACAGGTCCAAGAACAGTTTAATAAGTACTGAGCGGACAGCTGTTCTGCACAGTCACTGCCACGAAGAGGAAAGAAACAGCTCCATAAATGAAGCTACGCTTTGAGTTTAATTACTGAGACGGAACTGAAGTTTCGCGTTCCTTCATTCTACTCGGACATATTTATAATCCGCACAGCAGAAACAGCCTCTCGCCGTGTACGTGTGCTGCGTTATGATGGTGTGAGTGCTGATATTGTTGTGTCGCAGTGGACCGTTGTGTGCTCGTGTTTCGGAGGTGATTATTGTGATGATGGAGTCGGGCCGGCGGGGAGGTGTGAGCAGGGTCCTGTCCTCTCTCTCTCTGCTCTGTGTGCTGCTGGACCTGCAGCTGGACGGTGAGATTTTACTCTGATTCTCTTTACAAGTTCCCCAGAGGAAAGTGTCAAAGCGTCTACTGTTAAACCAGGCTGTCTGGGAAACATTTCCCTGGACGTATATCATAGTAAAATACACAGTACATGAACACGGTGCTCATCCGTTATCATGATACACAACATTTCATACCTCCATCATAGGTCATTTGATAAGCATGCATCGCTAGTTAAGCAGCTCAATAGATCTGAAACAATGGCAGTATTGGAAAAGATGTATATGGACTTGGAGGCAAATGAGGCTGCGTTTGACTAACAAAATGAACACAAAACACCGTGGCGTTTGTCAGTAGTATCTTCTGATACTGTATTAATGTTTGGGACTTTCTGATGTACCTTGCAGTACCACGTAAATACCATAATAACTGAATGTGTGATTAAAAATTATTATAATAATCATCCATTATCATATTATAAAAGCACCACATTCTACCAACACCACACTTCTCTTACTACACCATCTGTCAGAGTAAATGCTGGATTACAGTCATAACATGATACATGAGATTTTTAACTCTGTTGAGGGGTTTGGATTGTAACAGAAGCCCTGCAGGTGTATTTTTAGATGGAGACAATTATACCTTGTACTTACAAGTTCATACAATAAACTTTATAGTTTTTTTTTTAATAGGACTGATTGTTTTCCGCATACTTTCATTTTTTCTTGTGGTGTTATTGTAAACTGAAAGCTAAAGTCTATTAGAATGCATTCTTATTGTGTTCCTGTGAAAAGGCTGTAGAAGTAATACGACATGTGTTGAACCTGATATACAGACACTTTTTGAAGAGTTGATCACGTGTAAATGGTGCATCTGTTTGATTTCAGGTGTGTTAGGGGCCACACCTGTGGAGCTCGAGCATCACCTGGAAATGGGTCGTAAGCTGCTGGCAGCCGGACAGCTTGCGGAGGCCCTGTCCCACTATCACTCAGCTGTTGGTAATAACACACAAACACATCACAAGATATGAAGGCTTGAGGGCAACTCAGTATCATTTAGTTTCATTTGTATTTTACTACATTACCAAAATTCAGTCACACAAATATTTTAAAATGGAAAAAGCCTGAGCTTGGATACACTTCATTAACAAATGCAAATGTCTTTAAATAGAGGGTGACTCCAAAAATTATCTGACCTACTACAAACGTGCCGCTGTGTTTCTGGCCATGGGCAAGTCCAAATCAGCACTGCCAGACCTGACCCAAGCCATACAGCTCAAGCCAGACTTCCTCGCTGTAAGTCTGTTAGATAAGACATGTCTTATGAGCAGTTGGTATTTTATAAAGCCAAATATTTGTTGTTTTGATATGATAGATGTTTATATTCGTATGTTCTCAGGCCAGATTGCAGAGGGGTAATATTCTGCTGAAGCAGGGAAGCACCCAAGAGGCTAGAGAAGACTTCCAAGCAGTAGTGAGTTTTAAACTTCTTTCTGTTTTTTCCAGTCATTGAAATTTTTAAAATTCTTTTTCATTCATAGTTGTTGTTGCCTCTGTGCACTTGCGTGTTTCTCTGTCTTTCAGCTGAAACGTGCTCCAGATCACGAGGAAGCTCACAATCAGCTCCACAAGGTCGATGAGCTTGAATTACTCCAGGAGGAAGCACACAAGGCCCATCACCGTGGCGACTGTGCCACTGTGGTCCAGGTGCTGGAGCGGGTCATAGAGGTGAGATGGTCTGAAGTTTGAGATACCAATCACAACCCCGTGTACTGTGTGGGTAATTTGGTCTTTTCTTGTTGTGTTAGATTTCATGTAGTTATCATTCAGTCATTAGTTTCTGTTCTTAAGGAAAATATAAACAACAGAAAACAGCCACTTAAAACGTTAGCATGTTTTGTCTCTGAGATTTGTTCTGTGGTCATCTCTTTCCATTCTTCAGTTCTCTCCCTGGGACCCAGAGTTCAGAGAGCTGCGGGCCGAGTGTTACATCCGACTTGGGGATCCGCGGAAGGCCATCATGGATTTGACCCCGGCAACACGTCTCCGTGCAGACAACCGAGCAGCCTTCCTGAAACTTAGTCAACTGCACTACAGTCTGGGCGAGCATCACGACTCGCTTAAGTATGTACATACGCTCCAGTCAGAGTGACATTGTAATGCTGGTCTCCAAAAGCTGTTTCCTTAATTTGTCTGATTCTGTCCTCAGTCAGGTGCGTGAGTGTCTGAAGCTGGATCAGGACGATAAGGAGTGTTTTGCCCATTACAAACAGGTCAAGAAGCTCAGCAAGCAGTTGGACTCCGCAGAGGAACTGATCTCAGAACAGAGGTGCTAGAAATATCCCTTTCCTGCAACTTCTAAACTCTCCTTTAATTCAGATCTAGGACCAGTTTCTCCCTCAAATTCATCACTTCAAATAAATAGTGTATTATTTCAGATTATGAATTTCTGAAGTTGGTCTTCCTCTGCTGAACGGCAGGTATCAGGAAGCCATTGAAAAGTACGAGTCTGTGATGAAAACGGAGCCAAATGTTCTTTTCTACACTAATAAGGCGAAAGAGAGAATCTGCTTCTGCTTAGTCAAAGTATGTTCCCCCACATTACTTTACACATGGTCATTATGCTGTTGTTTTGCTATTTATTTATTTAAAACACGTACAGTACCGTGACCTACATCTAAATAGGCTTTCTGGTTGTCAAGCTGTTCAGGTGGCTTGCTTTATTGTGTTAGACTTTTCTTACCCAAGTGGCTGACATGTTGTCATGCCAGTGGGAAGTAAAGGAAATTCAGCCTTTGTCTCATTGCTGGTGGTTTTCTCTCCGATTGTGAATCCTCCAGATGAAGAGCGCTGAGGAGGCTGTAGACATATGTTCAGAAGCTCACCAGAGAGAGCCTCAAAATATCCACATCCTCAGGGACAGAGCAGAGGCCTACATCCTACTGCAGGAATATGACAAAGGTACTGGAACACAATATGATTTAATGAATCATTTCATTTGCATGTAAACTCATGATTTTCTCCCGTCTTCAGCTGTGGAGGACTATCAGGAGGCTCGGGAGTTTGATCAAGAGAACCAGGAGCTCCGTGAAGGTCTCGATCGAGCACAGAAGCTCCTTAAACTCTCTCGCAAGAGAGATTATTACAAGATCCTGGGGGTGAGCAGGTAAGGCATCGGTCACCCTTCAGAAGCCCCGCCCTACAACTCTGAAAGAAGGGTGTTCCATTTGTTTGTTTCAATTTGTTTTCAGGAGTGCCAACAAACAGGAGATCATAAAAGCATATCGGAAACTGGCTCAGCAGTGGCATCCTGATAATTTCCAGTCTGAGGCAGAGAAGAAAGAGGCGGAGAAAAAGTTTATTGATATCGCCTCAGCAAAGGAGGTGCTCACAGATCCAGGTGAAGCAAACTGGAGAACGAAGACACAGATGCTTTTCTTGTGTTCTGCTGTTTGTTTTGGCTTGTTTAAAAGCTGCCTCTGTATATTTAACCCTTGTGTGTTGTGTGCTGCACAGAAATGCGTCAGAAGTTTGACTCTGGGGAGGATCCTCTGGACCCAGAGAATCAGCAGGGAGGGGGAGGAGCCAGAGAATGGCCCTTCGGCTTCAACCCATTTGAGGGCGGGAACTTCCACTTCAAGTTCCAGTACAACTAAAAACTGAGCGACCGATGCAGATCAACAAACAGTGACTCAGAATAACTCAGAAACTTGTTATCAAGCCCGACTTTAGAACCTGCTTGTTATCCGTAATGAACAGTGGTGGACCCTGAGACTTGAATCTACAGGCTGTTTTGGACTTCCTACGGAGAAATTACTTGATTGGGCAAACTCCATTTGCTTGGTGTTTGATTTCCTCTGTTTAAAGATTTAAAAATGATTCTAGTTCACTCCAGCTGAGTGTTTCAGCTCAAATTTTAATCTTGGATGTATGTGCCATCTCTAATTACTTTCCCCCTCATACTGTCAGTGTATCTTTCTGATGCTTATGTTTCTCTAAATGAGGGTTGTTGTTGTTTTGAACTGTGCCATGTGCCCAAGACCAGTATGTTATTTTTGCATTCTTAAAGAGATCATTTTCCCAAAAATGAAAATATTGCAGTCATTTGCTCACTCGCATGTTGTTCTGTGGAACACAAAATGGGATGTAAGCTATAATGTTAGAGGCTGACATTATATTGTATATTTTCATTTTTAGGTAAAATCTCTTACAGTTTCATGACATCCCTGATTTGAAAACAGTATTTCTTGCAAGGAAACTCAATAATTTCTGTTTCATTCTATAAACTCATTTCCTCTCATCATTATTTAGTATAATGATCCTGCCAGTGTCCATCAGGTCACTGTGTTCAGTAGTTCTGGTTGCTTTATAGCCTGACACTTCAGATCTGACACCAGTATGCACAATAAAGTGTTTTACCTGATTATTTTCTAACAGTTTACATGATGGAATGAATGTTCACATTATCTGGCTATAAAGATAAATCAGATGACAGGACATAAAGCAGCCTTTTATCTGCTCATTTTTTCATCCACTATACTAGCAGATTGATGCCCAAAACCTTCTAATAAGTCCCTAGCACTTTTTCTTTCTTTTAAGTGGACAAACAGCTGATAATACAGACATTTGATTGCTTGGTTATTTGGAGACAAAAGAAACAAGGCTTCCATGATTAAAAGGTTTTTGCAGTTTTTTGGGGTTTGCTTGTTAAAGTTTGTTCTTCACGTGCCAACACTGTGTGTGCTGTTAACCTGATGATGTTCAGTACACGGTTCTTCCTGTTATTTTTATAACTGTTCATATTATTCTAATGACTTTCATTTGACTTCAGATAAACAAAATCATGACTTCTGAACACACACACATTACTGGATTGAATGTATATGAATGAACACTGAAAGGGAAGATTTTCAGAGAAAACATTTAAGATATCTCATGATATTTTATGACTCATTGAAGGCATTAAATGTCGCTCGCAAGTTTTAGTTTATTCTCTTGTGGTGTTTTTGTCTTTCAGTTTTACTGTTACTGTTTCTCAGAAAAGCAATACATTTTATTTCAGTCTCAGAAATTTCGCACAATGAACAGAAGTAATAAGAGTGAAAGTAATAATCATTAAATGATATCTTACCTACACAATGTAAGTTTTCACCGTACACACGTAACTGAGCTTCGCGCGTGTTCACGCGTAATCTGCTCGCTCCCGTCACTCTAGCGTCGGGTTACCACAGCAACCAGTGTGCTTGTGCGCGCCTCCGAGGTCGCCCTGCAACCGCGTAACAGCTACTGCAACGCGCGCGTACGTTTCCAGTCTCTCGTGTTTTTATCTTTAAACTCCGGAGTTTGTTTGCAATGATCCGTCCAAAGTATTTCACGCCGAAGGAAGTGTGTTTTCACAACACGCCTGGAGATCTGTGGGTGTCGTACCTGGGCAAAGTGTACAATCTGAGCCCGCTTGTAGAGGAAAATAAAGGTAAAACACTCACCTGCATGATTAAAACTATGATAAAAAATGCAGTACTGTGTTTGCTCTCTCTTTACATTACAGGTGACGTGTTGTTGAAACCTATTCTAGAATGTGCAGGAAAGGACATCAGTCATTGGTTTGACCCAAAGACAAAAGACGTAAGTCACTCTAATAAAATGTTTTATGAGTAACTCATAGAACATTATTGCCACATGTAGACAATTATTCATATTTTCATAAGAAAAATACTAATAGAAGAAAATGAATAAATAGCTAAAATACATATCTCACAAAACAAGACCACAGTTAAAAGGTAATTAGCATTATTTAAACGTTTTAGCAAATTGATAAATATCAATAGATTAATTGAACTGAACAATAACTTTTGAGTTTATAGTCATCTTATAATATTATATTATAGTATAATATTTTATTACAGAACTTTTTGGTTTAATACATTTTTCACTTCATTCTCAATGTTGTGTTTGTGTTTTGATTATTTATATTTATTTTAATTAGATAGTTACTCATGTTGACCCGTTAACTGGCTGTATTAAGTACTGCACCCCTAAGGGGCGCTTTATACATGTACCGCCCCCATGCCCCCGCACTGACTGGGCCAATGATTTTGGGAGACCGTGGTGGAAGGATAACCGCTATGAGGTTGGGCTGCTGTCTGCCAAAACACGCTGGATCCGCATTATCAACACTCTAACCTCCCAGGAGCAAAGACTGGAGGTAAGCCGACAGTAACCTGGCACACAGTTTCTTAACTCCACAAGCAGAGAAAGTCATGCATGATGCACAATATCACAGTGTTCTGCCACTAAAGGTCCAGTAATTAATTAGGAATTTCTGGGATTCAGTGCTATGAATTCCTGATGTCCCATGCGTGCATTGTGCTGTCGCATACTGAAGAGGGCAGAATTACCCTGTTTTTTTCCCTTGTCTGGCCTCTTTCCAGCGATGTGGTTTCTCCATTTTTAATATTTTCTTCCCTCCCACCTTCTTGCATCTGATCCTTTTCCAGTTCAGATGAAATGGATCTGATGTTGAGCCTCTGGCACTACAAGTATTTTCAGACTGAGCATGCAGATTGAATTGGTTTAGTGGCCACCAGACTGTGTCTGGGCTCAATAACCATCTGGCAATAGCCTGTTTCATTCAGCCCAAATGCTTGCTTACCTTTCTTCTGGTAACTTTAGGAAAAAAATCCTGCCCTCTGTCTTTGTACATCACAAGTGGCTCTTAAAGGTTTAGCCTTTACATTATTTGTCAAATTGTGTTAGTCAAATAGTTGTAAGTTTGTTTTCTAAGCAGGTGTGCTCAGAGGAGACTTTGGAGGAGATTCTCCAGCGATATCTGCACTATAATAGCCACGCAGCAAGCTACACCTGGAAGCACAGTGGTGTGAACTTGGATATGAGCAAGACCTTACACGAAAACAACATCCCAGAGGAGGATGAGTTTTACTGCGGAAGTGCAGACTGCAACCTCTTCTCTCCTTCTATATGCCTGTATTTCAATGACGACCTCACTGAACTCTGACCTTGAGACGCTGCTGTCGGTGTGGACAATAGAGGCTTATAATTCATTAAATGTTATTATCCACTGCAAACAAATTCAGAGTTCTATAGATCTGAGTGAGAAACATGAGCACAACATCATTTATTCTTGCTTTAGTCTCCCATCGATTCCTGTCTGTGTTACTGCAGCTCGCTGAGTCTCATCCAATCAAATGCTGAGCAACAAAATAAAAAAGATGAATGTCAGCCTACATAATAAACCCCTGAACCATAAAGTCTGGTGGTTGCCATGGTAATTGCTCAGAGGAAATGCAGCAGCTATTGTAGGGCACAGTGGGCCGCCAGCCCTAATTAAATAGCATTATATGTTTATACATGTGTGTGCAGCCAGTGTTTCATTTCAGTCACTCTTTTATAAGACTTACCTTTTGGTGCTATTACTGTTTGCTGGCCTGTATGTTTTGGCGAGCGTCTGCTTGATATAATGAAATGACGTGAGGTAAATATTGTGTATGTACAAGATAAGATATAGAAAAACTGCTGAAAGTCACATCCTTGTGCTTCAAGTTTATTTCAAGCACAAAGGCTTGGAAGCGTTTAATGGAACTGTGGGTTTCTTTAAGGAATGTTGTGAAGTTGAACAGTGACATCACCAAAACACAACTCTTGCAGACCCAAAAGAATTATTTGACCCATACAATCATTAATGACGTCTTGGGCAGCTCTCACGAGAGCTTTGTTCTGTCCTCACAGCAAACAGTTAAATTTTAAGCAGTGCAACATGATGTAAGTCTGGGCATGACTGCCGCAGCTTCCCCCCTCCAACCTCGCGTCAGCCCCTTCGCTCCAGGTTTTTTTACGAAGGTGGGGGCAGTAAGAATATTAGGGTGGCCATGTTTGTTAGATTCATGTGGCGCACGGCGGGTCTGAAAGTCACACCGTTACCAGACAAGTCAGAAGTAACAGAAAAGACACAATGAACTAAATACAGTTTGCCATCAGCTGCACTGCCTCCCCATCCAGTGAAAATTAGATTATTTTTAAGGAGGGACAGGACGAGAGAGAGAGAGACAGAGAGAGAGAGAGGAGGGGGGCGTTCTGAAATAATATAGTCAGCCATTTTTATGTAAGGGGATTTTTTCTTATTGGGGGGGTGGGGCGGTGGTTGTTAAAAAATAAATATAAGGGCGGCCATCTTTGTTTCTCTGCCTTGTAGTGTAAAATATTCTAAAACGCCCCCCACTTTATGTGTGTCGATTTGAATATTAAATAAATATCATAATTCGCAAGGAACGCAGTTCTGGAGCTGGCGGGTCACTGACGGGGATATAATGTCCTCTCTTCTCCGTTCTTGTGAGGAAGATGAGGGCACGGCGGTTAATTCCGAGGGAGGAGAATTTGATGAAGAAGACGACGGAGATCTGGACGCCAGCGACATAAACTCGCCGCCGGCGCCGCGAGACACTGCAGCGAGAGCCGCGCCAGGTAGCGTACAGTCCGCGGCGGACACGGGAGCGCGCGTCGAGCGGAAAAACACGCCGAACGCAGCGACACACGCCTGCGATCCTAAAAGCGCAAATGGCGACATCTGCGCTGCTGCGGAGCTCGCCGTGAACGCTGTAACGCGCGGTGAGGGTCTGTTGCTCTGGCTGGTGAGAGTTGAATAGAGTTGGGCTGAAGTTGATCCGGTCAGTTCGGTTCATTCATCGCGTCTGTCAGATGATGGTGTTTGTCATCTCCCGCTGCGTCTCACAAAGGATCGTTACGCTTCCGCCATCGCGATGCTGCTACTGACCTGTAATCGATAAACAGACAGTGATCAGTGCTGTGATGTTAATGCGGGTCAGAAACATGTGTGAGCGGTCAGACGTGTCGCTTGACTGACGCTGTTGTGACAGTATGTAAATAAAGCTGACCCGGTTCAGTACAGATCACATCTGTGACGGTGATTCCGTCACTCTGAACATGCCAGTCCGTACAATCATCAGCCCTGAGGCTGTGATATCTCTGTGATATCTCTGTGATGTGTGTGTGATCTCTGCAGCTGTGTAAACACACGCTGAAGCGTCTGTGTGTGACATCCAGCGCGACACGCGTCACCGCATGCAAAACACTGCAAATCTTACAATAATCTTGTTCATTATAAGTTACAGACTGTAATGCATTTTTTAATGTTACAGGAAATTATGCTGTTATTTTAACACAAGGAATGAGGATTCGTAACTTTATCTGACTTTAATAAGTTTATTAGACTTTATTTGACTGTTTGAATGGTGAAACAAACTTATTTGGCTTAATTCTAACTTTGACGCTGGACCTCAGATCAGACAGTGACTTTTAATGTGTTGGTGGTGATATTTAGGGCCGCGTTTAGCGCGTCTCGTGGATCCCCCAGCGCGCGTGCTTTCTCGCCGCGCGACTTTCAGCTGCTCCGCGCGTGCGGGAGTTTGTGACCGCGGCCTCTCAGTCACCGAGTCCCGCGTGCGCGCTGCTGCCGCCGCCGGCTGCAGTGAACGGGACAGACTCCGGCCGCGCGCGCTCCGTGCGCGCAACAAAGAAACAATCACATCCAAACCATTAACGAAAGCTGCTGGAGCCGCGCATGCGCGATGTGCTGTGATTCTGCAGCAGCGCTGGACGCTTTCTGACACTCACTTGTGTTCTGCTGCTCACTGATGAACTGAGCGCGTGTGGTGAAGTTAAGTAGCCGTCTTACCTCTTACCTGTCGCTGTGTGTGCATCCCACAGTAAACTCAAGTGATTCACTTCTGTTAAATAACGTGTGTAAAGGTAATTTAAATATAAGCGTATACAGCACAGTTTACAAAACATCTTTACAGTGAATAAACAACTAAAACCAGCCTAAGCTGGCTGGCAGGTTTTATCTGGTCTGCCAGGTTTCAGATGGTTAAGCTGGTTTAGCAAGATGCTTTTAGAGGAGTTTTGGCCACATTTTTTAGCAGGTGAAGCTGGTCAGACTGGAAGACCACCTGACCTACCCGCTAAACCCTGGTAGGTTTAGGCTTAAAGCTTAGGCTGTTTTTTTCTTCAGAGATAGTTTACATAGTGTTCTTACAAAAAGTAATATTCTCACAAATAAATGATTTATTATTACACTGCTGTGTAAAAAGTGAATAGAGGCAGTTTATCTGATCTGACTGTTACTGATGACTTTCTTAGTCTAATTTAATGTGGTTGATGTAGACAAATGATACAATCAAATAATACACCTGCCTTAAATGAAAGCAGGTAATTTAGATGTAACCACATTAAAAAGTTGCTTGAAAGAACATTGTTTACAGTGTATGATAAATTGCAGTATAAAATACATAAAACTCAGTTCCAGTAGAGTACACTGAAAATTTTGACAGTTTTGTAAGAGATAAAGTGACATTGCACAGTTGAATCATTAGATTACTCAGAATAATTGCTTCTTCATGACCTAAAATTCTCATCTTATGGAGTACTGCATACATTATTTATCTTAAAATTCACTCAGTAAATGGCTTTCCATGTGCTAGCTATCGTAATTAGGTCATGTAGATAATCGTGTTTGAAAGATGAATCCAATAATCCCTCATCTTTGCTTAAGTCAAAAGTGAAATGAGTTTTATTTCCTGTGTGACATTCTGTCTCTCCTTGTTGTTCATTCTGTTGCTGGATATTTGAGGTGGGAAGTTATTGGAAGGTCATGTTCTGTTTATCATCCCTGCCATGTTTTCTCATTACCCACAATTCTTTTATTTAGATGATGGAGATGATATCAGTGGGATATCAGACCGGGAGAGTCTGGGAAAAAAGAAACGAGGACCCAAGAAAAAAAAGGAGACAAAGAAAAAAGACAAAGAGAAGGAGGGCAAGCTGGCCAAAGCACGCAAGCGCAAAAAAATAGTACGTGCTTTATGATACCATGCTTAATTCCCAGAGATTGAAAATATCAGGTGTGCACTCACCTGCACTCTTTCTCAGGAGAGCGACGTAGAGAGAGACTCGGAGGCCGACTACGGCGTCAACTCTGACAGTGCTGCCAGTGATTATGGAGGAGAGAAGAAAAAGAAGAAGAAACATAAAGACAAAAAAGAGAAGAAAACCAAGAAAAAGAAAAAGGAGGATGAGGACAGCACACATGAAGAGACCACAAAGGTAAGGCTGTCCTTCACACTGTGTTTGCCTGAGTTAAACATCATATTCCTGTCATTTCATTTTGACCTTTCACCCTTACTTTATCCTTGACAGTCTTTATGTGCTTTTGCTTTCTGTCTTTATCCAAATGAAACATGCTCTGTAAAAAATGATGTGTTTGTAGAACTTGAACAATTTGCATGTCTCTTTTTTAATAAATCTTATGACTGAACAAAAAAACTAAAGTTGCCATTATTTCAAACGTGTCAATACTGCCTTAATTATTATTTGATTTCTTAGGTTTGATTTAAAAACTGTTATATGCAGTGTGTCCCCTTATTTGCATGATTTTATGTTGTTAATATTATGTGCTTCATCACATGAACACTCATCACATGAACACTTCTGAGACAAAACACACTCATGAACACGCTGAAGTGCCACACAGATCGCAACACTGATGAAACACAACGAGGGTAACAGTCACCAATCATCACATGTCCTGACATCACAGGACACAGTACTAAATATGATAGTATTTACACACAATGTTTGATCCAGATAACCTGTAATGGAGTTCAGATGTTTTATCTGTATTGTGACATTTGTGTGATGAAGTCTCTCTTCCAGCCGGTGGAGCTGAAGACATCAGCCCAGCTGGCGAAGGACTGGGGTCTAGATGATGTGGATCACACATTCACAGAGGAGGATTACCGAACACTAACCAACTACAAAGCCTTCAGTCAGTTCATGAGGTACTAACTTACAGCAAAGGTTTAAATGTAATATACATTCTCTATATATTCTCTGTTTAACCTATAAAGTCTATATCAGAAAGGTTTCAGACACGGTATTATGGAGTAGTTTGTTTTTTTAGTATTTGGATTTGCTTGATTGAATTACAGTTCCTGTTGTTTTGTGTATGAACAGATGTGTTTGTTTTTCACATAAGCTGAGGGGTG
The DNA here is from genome assembly GCA_036877625.1 of Ambastaia sidthimunki. Taxonomy (NCBI): domain Eukaryota; kingdom Metazoa; phylum Chordata; class Actinopteri; order Cypriniformes; family Botiidae; genus Ambastaia; species Ambastaia sidthimunki. Next base: position 1,017 of record JAZGTK010002838.1, on the reverse strand, counting down.
TTTAAGTAATTGCATTTAGAGACCACATTGCTGTTTTTGAATGTGATTATGTTAATATGTATAGTAATAAAACAAAACCTTAAACGTGTCCCATCTACAGACCCATGATTGCTAAGAAGAATCCTAAAATCCCCATGTCAAAGATGATGACCATTCTGGGGGCCAAGTGGCGGGAGTTTAGCTCCAATAATCCATTCAAAGGTTCTGCAGCAGCCGTCGCAGCCGCTGCAGCTGCTGCCGCTGCAGCCGTTGCCGAGCAGGTCTCCGCAGCAACAGCCTCCCCCGAACCTCCCCCTCAGCCACCACCACTTCGCAAAGCCAAGACCAAAGAGGGGAAAGGTGAGACGCCCATCAGCACTAGAGGTGGAGCAATGAAAGGAGGGGTGTGTTTGTTTGGGTGTCCATTTTAAATATCAACAGGGTTTCCTAGAAATGACACAATACATCTTTAATAATGATAATTATGAAAAACTAGTAGATTATTGTAATTGTCATTTGTTTGTCATGTATTCAAATATCCAACTCTGAATACATCTGAATTCTCACATGTGTGTGAATGTTGAAAAAACTTGCTGCTAATCCATCTTAGTGCAGTCTGAATGTAAACAGTTGTTTTAAGAGAAAAATTTGATTTGTGTTTCTAATCTCTTGTTCCTCTGACAGGCCCTGGCTACAAGAAACGCAGTAAGAGTCCTCGTGTCTCAGACAAGAAGAAGCCGAAACCCAAGAAGATGGCTCCTCTCCGCATCAAACTGGGAGCACTGGGCAGCAAGAGGAAGAAGAGCAGCTCGGTGAGATGTTTGTGTAGTGTAAACACACAGCAGTGTGTGCGAGCTTCAGCGGTTGTGTTGACTGTGTGTGGCTGTACTGCAGAGTGAAGAGATGGAAGATGATGATTCCGAGCAGGAGAACTCCAGCGTTCACAGTTCCTCGGTGCGCTCCGACAGCTCAGGACGCGTCAAGAAGAACAAGAGGGGTCGCCCGGCAAAGAAGAAGAAAAAGGGTGAGTCAAAACAT
>JAZGTK010002837.1:0-29798 GCA_036877625.1 Ambastaia sidthimunki | reverse complement strand
TTCTTTCTTTCTTTCTATATAGTTATACAATGTAATATTTTAAAGTGTTTTTTCCTTAATAAATGTTCCTGTAGCTTTATTGGTTACAATCGGTTGGCATTAGTAGCACAAAGGTTGCTGGTTCGACTCCCAGGAAACAGACATAATGATACATTATATACCTTGAATTTGCTGTAAGTTGCTTTGGATAAAAAAGTGTCCAAATACATAAATGTAATGTAACTGTAAATTAAATGTCTTAATTACTGCAGCAGTTCAGTCCTGAAACCACAACTGTGTCCATAATCAGTATTTTAACATGCCACAACACTTATGATATTTGGGAAAACTTCATATGCAGCACAGTTTTACATATTTTTCTATACTGTATGCAAAGTTGTGCTAAGCACTAATAGTTTGTTAGGAGTCGAGGGACCAAAAATGTCATTTTTGCTTTCAAATACCATGAAACTACTTTTAGCACCAAAGTACCCTAGACAAAAAGAGGGCAGCCAGGCACTTAAAAAAATGCTGCTGGTAGTAAAAGTGGGAGTGGATTTCTTGAGGCTGTATGTAAACTGTTCATTATTCCGCTGGGGTTCACTTCATTAACCTCTCAACCATATGACCTACCCAGCACATTTGATTAACTTCACTGCCTAACTCCTCTCATTTTACTAAACCTCACCTGCATTACTGTTGTCAGAACCTATTACACCTGCAGGAGACAACATCTGTAGAAGAAATCCACCCCCAATATATATATATATATATATAAGGGTTCTGTTTTCATGAACAGTTTATATACATTTCTACAATATAGAATGTTATATACTATAGCTGTATATACTATGCTGTAACATTAGACTTATGTAAACAAAAAGCCACTTTTTTTTTCTTGTTTAATTTCCTAACTGCATATCTCTGCTGTTAAATCTTCCCTGATAATAATGCTTTATTTTGTGGCAGTCTGTCAGCAATACAAAGCTACACAAGGGGAAGGTACTTTCACTTTGTAACTGTCAGAGTTCTATAGCTCGAAACACGTGGGAAGAATTGATTCCATTTGCTGTTGGAGAGCGCTTTCCCCAAAGATTCACTTTTGGGCATGTAATTAATTTTAATTGGAACGTGAGGAGACATGCACAGAAATAGCAGCGGCATGGGGGAGGGGCCACTGGCCTTTGTGGCCTTGAATCTTACCCGTGTGTGATACACACTCACTTTAATTATTCCCATGCTGCTGATAAAATGTCTTTAACACCATTTAGTCTGATATAAACAGTTGTACCACTGTTTCTTGAGACATCGGATAAATCTTTCCCTGCCTATGAAAAAGAAAAAAATTTACCACAATGGATTATTTCTGTTCAATTATGTATTTTGTAAAACATATATGAAATGTTTGGGATTTTTAGATATTGTCCTTAATTTGCAGATCTCAATTAGCTTGTTAGACCAGAAAAAACAAAATGGCTGCCACATTCAATAGTGAATTATTAATGAAATATGCAAATGTTTTGTTGACAGCATAAGCTGTCATGACTGCAGGATACTGCATCACACATACATACAATACATTTATTTAGAACATTTTGTTTATCTGGTAGCGTTGATCTGTTCTGAGCAATATGCAATTAACAAAAACACAATCCAGAACCAATCCAGAATAAGTCCTTTACTGTATATTATCCATAAACTTCATTTTAACCCTGTTTTGTCCCAGTACTCAAGAATCAGAATCAGTTCTTTCTAGATACATGAGTTTTCTGCAGTCAGGACACTCACTAATCCAGAGTTTTAGTGCAGAAACCACCTTTCTTTTCTTTCAGAATCTTTTCTGTACAGTTGATACTGTAGTGGATAAGTGGATACTGTCACATGTATTAAAACAAGTCTACATCAGAATGTGACACATCAAAAGGGCAAAATGAAGGCCAGAAAAGACTCTTTTTAATAGAGTGAAGTGAAAGAGTGCAATCCTCAAAGGATGCTGGGAAAAACATAATGGCACTGACAATCTGGCTGAGCGCCATTCTCGTTCTCTTTTCATCGGCTGGGATTTGGGGGACGTCTGTGTCTGTTTGAACCCGACACAGAGAGTCAGCTCGACTTAAATGGAGCAGAGATAAAGACCAGGGGGCCATGTTGAGACCCAGTTACCCATAATCCCACAGACTACCCTGTGACATTGATAGATTAAAAGAAAAAAATATGAAATCAAGGCTCGTAAGTTGCAATGTCTGCACTGAGCTTGTTGTGGCTGTAAATAAATACATCACACGAAACATCTGATGGCTGTAAAATGACTTCCACAGCGAGCATCACAGCTTTGACAGAAGAATAGAAGGTGAGGTGTGATTGTATTTCCCTCAAACCTCGTGGCTTTAACAAAGCAAACAGTTTTTAAAATAGCTTTTCCTTCCTGGGTGCTTGTTTATCCCTGTCTGACATAGTTGTAATACAGATTCCAAACATTCTTCTGTCTCAATTAGTTACAGCCCCTGCATGTACGAATAGATGCCTCATTAAAAAGAAAATAATGAACGTCTACAGCTACATTTAAAACATGACAATCATGTCTGGACATATATGTTAAGAGAGAACTACAGAGATGAATTAAACTTACCAAAATCCTACTGTCAGGGAAATTGTAATCAATCATAAGCACTTGCAAATATGTGTATGTGTTCTTCAACTACCAGCACTTTTGTGTCCCGGGGTTGATTTTAATTAAAATAAATTTAATTAGAAATAGATTTAATTATTTTTCTTTTGTTATATGAAGGTTACATTGAAACTGTCTTACCATTAAAACCACTAAATTACGACTATCCCTCAGTTGTTTAGTCATTTTTACCATGATCAACTATTTTGGCCCTAAGTTTAATCAAAGGTTAGTGTGATTGGTTACCATGGAAACATAAGTGTCAATAAAAAGCTAGTGACCACAAAAAGCAACAGCTTTGACAAATCTTTTAAAGATTATATACTATGTCTGCAAAGATCTCAGAAATCTCAAGCTGTATAACATTAAAGATTCAAATGATCATGTATTAATATACAGCAAAAGCTTCACAAGCTGCTGACGATTTGAAAGTTGCTTTGCTACCATTACAGATGGAGAACATCACCCTCATGACCTTCTCCAACAACCAATTAAAACAGCATTACAGACACTCCACAAGAGTGCCAATGTTCCAATTAACAAGATAAATACTGACATTTGGATGTTGTTTCTCATCTCAGAGAAATGGAACTTGCTTGTTATAAGTTTCTACCTTCCCTGCAAAAGTAAACAAAAAAGGTATAAAAATATAAATAAATTAAATAAGAAATAATACAAAATAATGTGTATTATGAACCATTCTGGACAAAAGCAGATGAAACCAGCATGGGTGATATTTCTACATAAATTCAAGGATGAATTAAGTTGATGGACAGATTCAATATTTTTTAGATTGATTGACATGTTTCATTAATTAAGTTGTGGAGTGTACTGGTATGACATTTCAACCCATGCTGTCAGTCTGTGGGTTAGAGTTAATAAAACAACTATTGCTATTGCTAAATAACTTCCTGTTTTGTCTAACTGACCTGTCTGATAACTGCAATGAGTTTCATCTTTCACAGAGTTTGTAACTGGCATGAGGGAATGATAATTGTGACCTGGTGGAACCTTACATTGCTTTAATTCTTGTCAAAATTCAAAATATCTTGCTGCATCCGTGTTATTTTCCTCTCTGACAGGCAGACGGTTTGAGATTATCTTCTTTTTGTTACCATGGGAACGTGTGCAGGCAGATTTTTGTTTACAGTTTTAAACATGTATACATATTTGCAATAACTCATTTGTTCACATTGAATCATTCCAGAGGAAAATACTGAGGAGGAAATACAGAGGAAAATATCCTTAGACCTACCTCTAAAAGACATTTAAGTATTTTGGTTTTGATAAATAGTCTGTTAGCTGGTCTATAAAATTGCTCTAAATGGAATGCAGGAAGTCAGACTTAAAGTCTTACAGAGTCACCCATGCGTTCTTAATCAGGACATTTTCCTGAAAACAGAAAGCTGCAATATGTAACGGCTCTTGTGCAGTATGCAGAATCGAACATTTCCTCTCCCTGGATCTCAACCCTACATTCAGGGAGGTGGCCTTTATCACTCCTGACATGTGTTCTGTGGCTGCACAAGGACTTCAGTGGCGTTTGGTATGGAGAATTATAATGAGGCTCTTGCCTGGCTTAAGAACAGCTTGACTCCTCTTGGCCAGCCACACTGCTTGCACTGAGCTCGCATTGAACTGCTAAAAATGTAGCTATAACAGCTAAAAGGAACTGTTATATCAATAATGTTTTGGCAGATAACATCCTTCATTGAATGACTAAGGACATCTGACATCTATGTATCCTTCAGCAGTTAATTATTCTTTCACATTTCTGATTCTGGTTTTGTAACTTGCATATGTTCCATTTCCGCCCACGTTTTGGAACGTCCTCCTCAGCTATTTGGATAAGAGAACCCGTTTCACTCGTGGCAGTAATTGTCCTCTTGACATTGCATGATGAATAATATTGGTAATGCCAAGAAGACAGATCAAGCTGAAAAGATCTGCAGCCAACTGAGTTCTATTCACTCTGTTCAAAATAAATGTCAGTTATTCCCCTGGTCAGGTCTTACACAACTTCTCACAAGTTGTTTCATAGAAAGGAGCGCCCAAAGGAGCTAATTCTTCATCCCAGCTGGGGTTCCTTAAGCTTCTGAGAAGACATTTCTCCATGTCATTTATTTAAAGTTTAACACTGCATGAGCACAGCACAGCATGAGTGATACCATGAGTACCAAGGACACAATTTTCCATCAAACACCTTTTCTACAGGAACACAAATAGCTAATAGAAATTGCTGTTTCTTGTAGGGACTTTCTAAGAAAAGCAGCTCTCACTAAAATTAGCGCTAATATTAGGGCTACTATATTTAGCATGTCCTTTCAAAACTGATGAAGTGAAGAACTTAACAAAACATCAAGCATTGCTGGAGCTTTTTAAATGTATTTCTTTTTTTAAATAACAAACATGTAATTTATAGTATTTATTACTATTCGTTATTTAAATAATATATATAGACTCGCAAGTTTGGTGATGTAGCTAACATAATGACACACACAAAGATAACTCCCTGAACTCATGCCTGTTTTTATGATGCACAAAATGCCAGCAAGTGTTTTATGATCTAAAGTCCATGAGCAAAAAGGAGAGAAGAGACGTTAGAAAATGTCAGAGTCTCTCTGTTTGGATGTCCCTGAGAGTTCACGTTTATTCCTTGCAGAAATGGAAGTACAGTGTTTTCACAAGAGACAAAAGCCAAGCAAACGCGGCCGCAGGGCTTGCCACATTGATAAGGCGAGGTCAATGCAAACTCATAATCGACTTCAACAGCTTATGGCACTCGCCCCCTGGGAATCCCCACATATCAACAAAAGCAGCTCGGTGGAGGAAGTAATAATCTGCTGATATCTGGACTGTGGCATGGGATTACCGTTGCCTGCGGCGTTCCGAAATGTTTCCAAACAAATCATTTTTAGAAAAGGGAAAAGAGTGTTTTAAGTGATTTATCAATACTTTTGCTTATTAACTCATATTTTCCAATGTTGCAGTTGAAATGTCTCCCTGAATCTGCTGTGGTGATTGTGGTGTGCACACTGCTTCACTTCATTTTTGATGGACTCAGGTTTCTAAGCAAATTAGATAAATATGTACACAAAAGACACAAAATGAATGTAGCCTAAATGAGAGTCAATGAGCCAACGTTGATAACAAGCACTGACAAATCAAATCAGCTTTGTTGAACATCACCAATTCACTTCTGTTCAACATTGGTGTGTCATTATATCAATTTGTATCCCACATTTTAAGTCATGTCATCAGTACAAAACTACCCTTTAAACAGATACATTGATTTTAGAACAAAAATGTCATTAACACTTTTGTTGAGCAATCACATTTAACAAAACTTTGGTAAAAAGTTTATTTTCTTACGCCATTGAGAGTTTTTTGTAAGCGTAATTCTGAAGTAAATAGATCTTGTTTTAATGAGGTATAGATAGATTTACTTACAAAATATATAATTTTTAATTGATCAGTGACTATCCAGTAGAATATGTTGCCTAAAATTCCACCTGACAAAGCAAAGCAAAGGCTGTTGATCCAAAGGACACCTGACTGTGATGGATCATGAACTCTCAAGTGTGTGACATGGGGAATATACATCATGCTGTCATGTGTTTTCATCCCTACAGCAAGAACACAAGTGTGTGACAGCACACGACCTTCATCATAAAGCCCCAATAAAATCAGTATTTTTTTCCTTTCTGCATATCTCAGGAATAAATTTGCCTCTTGTGTTTTGACACACAGCAGTCTGTTGGCATTAGAATCAAACCTAGTTACGGCGCAACACCCTTGTAGCTGTGACACTGTTGAAATACAGCTGCTCCACTGTGGCTGTCAATGAAACAATCGTTCTAGCAACAGCATGCATTGTTGAAGGGCACACATACTCCCAAACCAAAAGTAAAACCTCTTTTTTCCAGAATGTGTGTCTGTTTTTCTTTTTGGCATTAATGGTAAATTACAGCTCTGCTAAATAAAGAAAAATGACTCAGACACTGGACTGTCAGAATAGGCAGATTACTGTTTAATTAGGGATGGATGAAGGAACAGTAATGTGATGCTTACGTGAAGCTGTAGTGACGGTTGCTTTGTTGCCGCATATGAGATAGAATCCTTAATTATGAACAGCTGGTAAAAACCTCACCGAATCTCATTATAAGGTTCCTCTCACTTCTTCAGACGGGCTGTAGAGAAATATACCTCAGGAAACAGCAAAGATTTTCAAGCAGCTTTCCTAAACGTGTTATAAAATATTCCATTCCGGGAGACTTTACCAGCAGTTGGGAAGATAAGGTGTACCTTCAAAGTTAGTCAGAGTGTTGAAACATTTTAAAAAAATGTTTATCTTCTTTTTCTCAGAAAGTCTATCGTAGGTAAAGGATGTGGGATGAAAATCCCCTTTAAATTCTTTCTATGACAGTTTGAAGCTCTGCTGTTATGTAAATCAGCGGAATGTCCTTGACTACGTTTAAATTTTAACAGCTTTTTCATGGATATTTTAAGTAGCTGTCAGACTGGGAGAGAGGGTTTACATTCATGTGCCATAGAACTGTTTAGAAGAGCTCTCCATAAGAACTATTTGCCAACAACATAAGACTGGAAAGCCGTATTACTGTAGACCTAAAAACAAATCACATTTCTTGATTGCTTTGGAAAAAAGTCAAGCCTAATATGGTAATAATGTATGTTATGAAATATGCAGTACTGGTTGCAATGGCGTTACCAGTCTCAGGAATTTTTAAAATGAGTAGTTTTGTATTTATCATCATGCCCCCCATATTCAAAAGGGAATTTAATACATTTCTGATAATAAAGTGCAACATATGCCTGTCTTGGATTTGAAACACATTTGATTATTCATCTGACTAACTCTGGAGAAATGAGGCTAAGCAGATAATTAGTATAATACATCAAGGCATGAGAGCGTGAAAAGAAGTTTTGTGAAGATTTTGAAGAAAATGTTTAAAGGTGCATTTATGCTGACTGATCCTGCTCAATACTGTTGTCTAAGTTTAAGCATCACAAAGGTACATTTGTAGATTAACCCTTCAATAAATTAGGAGTAAAGTAGCAATGCTTCTGTAGTAAAACATTATAGAAATAAAACTGAATTTAATTTATTGAGGGCAGATTAGAAGGCAGCTGTTTTGCTTTGCAATGCTCCAGTTTTCTTTGCCCATTTACTCTGGTGGAAGGGAGGTAATTTTTGCCTTCAGAATAGGAGAAAAAGGAGATTTTGCCTTCAGAATAATCTAATGTATATCTAATGTTCTATGATTTGACAAATTTAATTTAAAAAAACATTCAGTGCAGTCTCTTGAATAATAATAACAAAAATAATAATAACAACAGGGTAAATGGTTAAAATACAGTAAATGAAGTATGGTATGTCACTCTTTACCTCAAAATTCCAGGATCAATTTGCATGATCCTGGAATGTAAAGCACTGCTCATGGAATACTGCAGTCCGGAAAATTCTGGTTCATGCTCCGTGCGCCGCTGTTTTAAATCTCTGACATGTGTGCTAGCGAGAAGTACTCATGCACATTTAAATGCGATACTGTCAGAATGTGTGTTGAGGAAAACTTGTTTGATCTGTCAGCTCATCCTTATATCCTCACATCCAAGCCTGGATTCCTGCCAGAAAAAAACTATGAATTCTGATGAACTGTTTCATCAAGTTCCCAATTTAAACTCTGTTGTGAGATAAGACTACAGCTCATCAAATGACATTGACTGTTTAAACAAAGCTACCTGTCTCCAACCAGGAGGAACCACCACTGTTTGAACTTCTGCGCTGCGTTGTTTTATCTCAGTGAAAGCTTCTCCTTGCCGTCTCTGCTCTGAAAGTTCAATTTTTAGATCAATATTTTGAGAGCAGATTAAATTTGTTCCATTATTTTTCTTTTAATCATTTGAAAGACAGACACACAACACAACCTTTGTCTATGTAACCTTTATTTAGTTGGTGTGTTTTGAAAGCAAGTTATATTGGGGTCAGGGGTAACACTGAATTTAAGAACTCAAAAACATATTGACAACAAATAGAGGAAGAAAATACATTAAAACAGGTGCAGAGTTAACACAACAATGATTTTCATATTTGATGACTTTTGGGGATTTATAATGTGTAAAGTTAATTTAAGGTAACTTAAGGTTTCTTGCAGCAATAAACAGTGATAATGTTACATTAATGTTACATTAATGTTACATAATGTTATGCTTCATATTTTCTGATGTAGAACTAATCGAGTTATTTAAACTATAACCTTAAAGATTTCTACATATAAATGGTCATGATTGGTACATACTGCCTAGTTCACACTAAGGGTCCAGTGTTTGAGTGGTAAGCATGGTCCAGTGTGATCCTGTTGGTAAATGCTATGACTACACTCTTAAAAATAAAGGTGCTAAAAAGAGTTCTTTGCCTTGATGCCATTGAGGAACCATTTTTGGTTCCCTAAAGAACCTTTCAAAGTTATTGAAAGAACCATTTTTCTTACTATTGTATAGTCTGTAGAAATTTTATCCACTACAAATAAATATTTGTTAAACAAAAAGGTTCTGTGGGTGTTAAAGGTTCTTTATGGAACAAAGGTCCCTTATACAGCCTGACAAAGAATCTTTCAGGAATATTTAAAGTGTGTACCGCACACCGCACAGGAGGTCTGGAACCACACAAGAAACTGCCATTGAGATAAACAGGAATGTAACAGTAGCTATTCAAATGCTCATGTTGAGCCAAATTTCCAAATGCTCAATAGGCAATCAATTGTAAATGTATGCAATTTTTTAACACGCTCATAACTGTGGCAAAATCTGGCTGTGACATTGACACAATTTCCTCCTTGCAGTAATAACACTCACATAATGGAAATCCCTAAATATTCCATTTGACAGAGCACCTCTCAGTCCCACTGCTGCCTGTTCCATGTGGTAGCTCCAACTTGCCAGATGCCACACATCAGACACGCTTATTCACTGCCACAGAGCCGGTTCTCAGATGCTTTTGTGCCGCTGTCCTCTCTCTCTGCTGCTGAGGACAGGTTTATGCAGGCATGAACCTCTGTGACATCCGGCCCTTGTGTCAGTGGCAGGCCTAGCTGCCTAATGAAGGGACATGCTTTTGCTTGGCACCACTCTGCGTGCCATTTATTAACGTCAGGGAAAGTCACATCGAGGTCTGCTGCACTCTTTAATGATGGCACACTCAAGCTCACAGTGTGAGAGAGCTGCAGTCATGTCAGCTATAGGCTTCGACTACATATACGCTCCCTTGTCTTATAGGAGGTTGTTAAGTATATTTATGTCATGTAATAGACAATGTTCACAGTATACACCCAACATCAGACAAGTTGTTTTGTATTGTATTTCACTGATAAAAATGATTCCAAAAATATTGTTTTTTAATTTTTTTGGAACATTTATTGTGTTCTAAGTTTTTAATTTATATGTATATATATATATATTTTTTTTTATTATTATTTATTTATTTATTTAGCTGTATGTTTATTTATATGTTCCTAAGGCAAGTCAATGATGTGGTACATTTGTGTTTGACTAGTGTTGACTAATGCATGATGGTACTGTGGCTGTTCCTGGTGTCAAATTTGATCAAATCACAAGACCCACTTGTTCAGTAACTAAAGAATTAATGTGCATTGGTGTGTAATCCTTTATTATATTTTAGAAAATAAAAAAATGTGGTACTGTTCACGATTATCTGTGTTGATTTACAATACAAAAGAGAATTCTGAAGAAAAGTTGGTCTGTAGAATTTGATGAGAAATGTGTTATGCCATGGTCACACTAGACTTTCAGCCTGCACACATTTTATTCAGACCCTTGCCAATACAGATAACAACCAGATATGATATCAAGCCAAAGCATTTGTTTTGTAAACACACAAAATGGGGTTGTGGGATACTGCCATCATCCATCTAAAAGGTCACAGGGTGATGTATCAACCTTGTATTGGTCATACATACACATTTACAGGTAAGAGTTCACCAAACTTTGGAACGCTTTGAAACGTAAAACTTTTTCGCAAGAGCTTGCATTTCCAGTCTTGCAGTTTCCTCCAGCATTTGCAGGTGTATGAATAAAAGTCAATAGATCGAAAAGTGTAGTGTGACCATGCCTTTAAAATCTTTGCAGAACTTTTGTGTAAAAATAAATTTAAATTTTAAAATTCTGTCTGAGCTGTGATGATAACCTCAAGGACACGTTTTTAAATTGCCACTTCGAAAAACATGACTGAAAAGTTCATAGCAAGGAAGAAAACTCAGCCATCAAGAAGAACTCAAGAAGCTGCAGTGGTCCAGAGAGACTGAACCTCCTAAACATTTATTCAAAATTACCATAACAACTGCAGTGATCAAACTCACTTATTTTTTGACTTGTTTAGTTAATATTGTGGATAGTTAAGATAACTATAAGGTGAAGTAGCCTAGGTAATTTTATTTAATGCACATATATCAAACGAAGCTGACAGCATGAAGTCTCCTCTCATTTATAAACTGGCCAATTAGAATGAATATTTAAATGATGCAACATTAGTTGCTTCATCCAAAATATGTCTGATAAAGGCACAAGGGAAGCAAAATGAAATTTGTCTCCTGCATAAACAACTAATCATAGTCAAGAGTTGACCTTTAAAGCCAATTAGCTTTTGGTATCACTTTAGTTTGTCATCAAGTCTGCTTGTAGAGAGATAAAGCTAGAGGTTAATGCAACATGTGAAGACTTTCAAATTATATACGAAATTATTAGAGACTTAAAACAACACTTTTTTACACAAGATTTAAAAAGGTTCTTCACAACGATGCCATAGAAAAAAACAGAAAAAAACAAAGAAACTTTCAGTCAAAGGTTCAGTCAAGAACCTTCAAAAAAGAACAATTTCTTTCTTACCTTTTTATTGTTTAAAGAACCTTTTTCAACCACCAAGAACCTTTGTGAAACAAACAGGTTCTATGGATGTTACAAAGTCTTTATGGAACCATACGGTCAAAAATAGGTCTTCTATGGTACTGTGAGGCACCTTTTTTAAGACTGAAATGCAAGACTTAATGACAGGGCCAAATTTGAAGTGAAGGAGCAGAGAATGATTTTCGGTTGTAAATCTGCTTAGGTATAATGCACCATGCAAAAGGTTTTCATATTTCATATACTTTTTCATCTGCTGTCATTGATGAGACATAGCGTAGATGACACTGTCAGAAATATACCACATTTTCAACAGCCGTTTCATCCAATTATGTCCTTTTTTGTCTTTTGGGATAAAAAGATTAAATGAAAAGAGGATCTATGATAAGAAATGATTATATGAAAGCCAGACCTTACAGCACAGGATTAAGCAGGAGAATGGATTTAGCTGTTATTGAAACCTATAAACAACGTCTGGGTCAACATAGCTTTATACCGCACCACAAAGTAAACCACACTGTAAACCAAAATGCATTTGGGGGTCTGCAAAGAATTCAGAATGGCTTGTTAAATGTAATACAGGTTATAAGAAAAACAATAATGAAGAATAAGGTCTGTGTGTCCTTCTCTGGTGGTCTAAATGAGCCAATCCAGACGTGAGGTCGATCTTCTAAACCACGGATCATCTGAAATCATCTGCTGAAAAACAACAAAACAATAAAACACTCCTTTTAGTTGGGTGTCACTCAAAAGACAATTTCCTATAAAACTGTCAAATAATCAAGAAAATCTTTAGACTGAGTGAAACCGTTTGACAGAGCACATATTTCTTTGATTTCCTGTTGATTACTTCATTTGGCGGGATTATATCAAAAAGTACCTTTTTTGTTAAAATAGAAAATAGGCTAAAGTTACATCACCATGAATCAGCTATACATGATGATTTCTAACTTGTTATCCATTGAAGGCAGATGGTATACAGTAAATCAATTAGTCTGATAAGATAAACTTAAATCTATGTCAAGTGATGTATGATTTTTTATTTTTATTGTAATACTCAAAAGCATGTCTTATTATAACACGGTAACACAAAGTGTTTTACAGTGACTCACAGAAAGATGGATACATCTTGGATACATGTTCTGCCATGAAGTGCTTTAGGATCCATGAAGGTGGATGTAACACTGGGGAGAAAGACAGGCAAGAAATTATGGCTCACATTCATCTCTGTGAGCATCACTGATTAATTCTGGAACATATTTTATGCGTTCTACCAATGTCTGCTCATGTACAAACAAGATTATCAAACACTAGTGAGACAGCTGAAACACATCTCAAGCAATGTTGGCAGTGACCTCAAGAAACTGTTTTTGACAAGCGTCTGTCAGTTGGACACTGCTGTCAACAGCCCTGCAATTATCTTTGGTTTACAGAACAAATCCCTTCGTTGACTTTGCCAAGTGCGTTATGTTACCGTAATGGCAGAGAATAAGCGAGTTCAAGTGTGTTCCTGCAGGCAGATGGTGTCATTGTATCACTGTCAAAGCTCTGTATTTTTAGTCCAATTGCATTAATTGACTCTTCAATCATAACACTGCTTTTGGTGCAGAAAACACAACTTTTCTAAATGAGACTTAAGCTTTGAGCAACATAATTTGTTCACAGTCAAACTTTTTTTGAGTGCTGTGATTCCCAACCAGCTGTACCGTATGTGTATCCCAGAGGCTGCTGGAAAAGATTTCAATTGTATTTATATTTTATTTTTTCATTGTGACACCTATTAAAGAAATGTTCACAATTGCTTTTTAAAGAAAGAAAAATATAATATATTCAAGTTTTATACATTTGTTTTGAAACATTTGCAAAATAATACAAAGTATGCTACAGCACTTGTTTTTGGTTTGTGTTTTGGTTTTCACCCTCTGCATTAAATATTTATTTATTTTTTTGGAAATATAAATGTTAAAGTGACTTATTAATGATAATTGGTGTTAATGAACAGGTACTTCAGTGATATGACTATGCCTGTTGGAGAGAAGTCAGGTCAGAAATCAGTCAAATAGGTGCTTTATAACATCTAAATAAACTTTGAATCAAATATTACTGAATCAAACTGACTACATTAGGTTACACCAAAATAAAGCCTTTTTTAAAATGGATTAAGAATACCATGGAAACTGTGTAATTTTACATTAACATTAATGACTATAAACCGCATCTGAATGTTTGAGCAATAGACAACAAAGTACATGTTGTTTTAAAGACATTTCATGCATAACTCAGCCTTAAATAAATTAGTTATTGTAACGTCTTCCAAAGCCCTTGAATTATGCAAAACAATTCAGTGCCTAAAACAGCTGTAATTTGGGAAGAATTTAAGAGATGAAGATATGGGCAGTTGATGAACTGATTGCGAGAAAGCAGGTGAAAACAACAAGGCTCACTGCGCTCTAAATTCGCAAACAGCCGCTAAGCACTATGGGAATGTGGCCTCTGGCTCACACTGTTATAAGCTTAGCATGGGAATGTCTCTGTGTGGCGTCTCTGCCAAAAAACATGAATGACGGTGGAATCGTTATAACCCAGAAACACTGATCATTCTGAGACCAAAAACAAACAGTAGAAATGATGCTATACAAACATGGCCGCAAATCAATTTTCCAGATGTTTGCTTTAAATAGAACAACTATAGATAAATGATTCACACAAGGAAACAGCATGAGTCATAAATGCATGTCTTACTGATGTATATGGATGGAGTGTTTATTAAATTAAGACTAAGGAAGAAAGCTCCACATAATGAGGTGTGCGGGGCTGTTGCTAATTGAGATTTATAAGCTAGATAAAAATGAAAGGATAATTATATATAGTAATTATAATCTAGTATGCTGAGCTGAATGGATTCTGATACAGGCTATTGATACTGCTATGAGTCTATATAAAATGAAGGCAACTTGGTTATTCTTCTGTAAGCGTGCTGTCCACCTGTAATAGGAAAATATGAATGTATCAGCCCTTAAGCAATTCAAATTGATTATTTTTTGCCTCAAACCGTAACTGATATATGTGGGAGAAATTTCAGCTATCTTCTCCTGCAGTCGTGTGGCTTCTGTAATTGGAGGTTGAAGTGAGGCAGTTAAGCAGTTTCCAAACAGAACTACTCACCTGTCGTCCAGCGTCCTGCACGGACTGTTTATAAGCACTTCAGCAAAATGAGAGGAAGGTTCTCTCTTCTGGTTTTATCAGTATGCAGCACATACAGACTGAAGAGCACCTGCAATGGTAGGGAAGAGACGTATCTCAGGTTAAACAAATGGAGCAATAAAAGGGGAAGCTGAGAGGGGATATTGTACTCTCAGCAGCATGAAAGACAGAGACTAGCGCTGGATATGTGAGAAGACTCGTTTGTGCAGACGGCTGATGCAACAGTCTTTTATTTAATACAGTGTCTTACCCTCTTCAGTGGTAATGTTTCTGACTAAAGATACTAAACTTCGAGAGACCAAAGTGACTAAATTTCAGCCTGACAATGGTTGTTATAGCACAAATATGATCTGTGTTGACTCGATAATGTATTTCGAGTCAAACTTTGTCTGTTGTCTAAAAATGAATAGCCTGAGTCTCAAAGGCCTCTTTGCCTCAAACCCCATCAGGCTGTTGTTTTGTTGCTTCGAATAAAAGCTTTTAAATACTGCTTATGATTCACCAGCTATTCAAAACAGCACTGGATCTTATTCCCCTCTCCCCCATACTGTCCAATTCACTTAATGTAGGTAATGATTAGATCTCAGATGACATTCTCAGGCTTAAACAGAAGCTACAAGCTTCATTTAAAAGAATTTAGTGGCTTTATTTTTAAATCTCTACATTGTCTACACTGATCATTGATTATGGAACAGTAATGGGGGCTGGATAATCTGGTCTCTTTTCATTATCTTCCTCATTCCAGAGAAGGTCCTCATAAAGAGGCTCAAAAGTCAAGCCTGCACAACTTTTCATGCCTAAGCTGTACAAGTCTGTTTAATTCCCTCACAACGACACTTCATAGTGGAATACAATAAGAGCACATTTCCAAGGATGAAAGGCACATCATTCTCCCATTTCACAAATGCAGTGCACACAGTTTGTCAGTCTGTCTTTTTGTACAGTTAAGAGCTTTATGTCTGCTATCCTGCTGTGTTAGAAACCCAGAGAAATTATATTACGAGGTCAGCAGTTTGAACTGAACAAAATATAAATATGACATTCAGTTTCTGTTTAGCATCATTATTGTTTGCTTACTGTAGCTCATTCTGACTGATATATAATAGCTTGTCTTGGTTATATCTGTTACTTTAGGTGGCACAAACTACCTGGATATTTAAGACGTCTTAATAAAGGCAAATGTAAATGCATTTTATTACAGTAAAAACTACAAAACTTCTGTCTACTACAAAACTACAAAAGCTCGTGATGGACCCCATCATAGAAAAGTCATTCTCAACAGTGATGAAAAATCCACTGTTTGACAGCAAATTGAATTTTGAGCCTCCGGGCAGATGAAAACACCATGTATTAATCTGTTATTGTCATTATAAGTAAAATAAAATTATAAATGCAAAGCGAGAAATGCATTGTGTATCACAAGTGGAGACGAGATTTAAACAGTGTAAAAAATGCTGTTATTTCTTACTAATGAGATACACCTCATTAATTCACAGCACATTTGAGATCAGTCAGAAAGCCTTTAGGTTTTTGTATCCGTGACAGCTCTGTGTCTGTCTGTGGACTAAATATCCTGTAACTCTCCGTTTATCTCAGTTTAGACGTTCTGTATCTCTTTTTTACTGCAGAGGAACGGTGTAGTAGACAATGAGATTCTA
The DNA here is from genome assembly GCA_036877625.1 of Ambastaia sidthimunki. NCBI lineage: Eukaryota > Metazoa > Chordata > Actinopteri > Cypriniformes > Botiidae > Ambastaia > Ambastaia sidthimunki. The sequence continues at coordinate 13,355 of JAZGTK010002837.1, read as the reverse complement.
TACATGCAGGCTTCAATGTCCACTGGAGACAATTCCATGCCTAAAGCACTGCTGGGAAAAGACAAAGTCACAACCTGTGTGACATTGATTTAAAACATTGACCATTTCATTTAGCAAGCCTGAAGCCATTCAAACCCTTACAGTACCTTCCACCATAGCACAAATGTTTAAAATAAATATTTCATAATTCTTTTTTCCATTTAAATCTGGAAATACACTCCTAAAAATAAAGGTTCTAAAAGGTTCTTCACAGTGATGCCATATAAGAACTATTTTTTTGGCTCCCAGAAAACATTCAGCCATACAACCTTTATATAGCCTAAAGAACCATTTTCCACTAAAAAGAACCTTTTGTGAGATAGAAAGGTTCTATAAATGTTGAAGATTCTTTATAGAACCGTACAGACAAGAATGGTTCTTCTATGACATTGAGAAGCACCTTTTTAAGAGTGTATGTTTATGTTTCTGAGTTATATAACATAATAAAGAATATTTGGTTGATAATCAAATGTAAGCAACTTGCCACATTAATTCCTTTGTAGAAAAGTTTTCTCAAATACACATGATATTATGCAGCCTGAGGGCATACTGTCATTATACCAGATACTAAGATATTCACGTACGTATTCACGTGTTATGCTAATACTATCCTTTGTAATGAAATGTGATGTATTACATTAAAAAAAGATGCAAAATGGATGTGTTTGCACTAGTGGTCATAGACCTTTGGACCTCACTGTACAATTACATACTACTTTTAAAATAAACATGTGGATGCAGATGTTATTTTATGCCAACCCTTAACTATCAAAACCCCAAATTAGTGTTTATGTGGCTTCATACCCATCTACTAAAGCTTCTGTTGTATTACCTTCTCACTCTCAAAAAGCCAACTCATAAACATTTAATTATCTGCATTTATAAATGATCCTCTGTGTAAAAAAAAACAGTCTCATGTTTGAACATGCTCCTGTCTTGTCTCTAATTAGACTATGAAACATTGCTGACCTCTACAAAAGACTTCCATCCATCAAAAGGACCAAAATAAATGTGACATTGTTAAAAAAAACAGGTTAAATCATGAACAGAATGACTAATGCACAAATGCTGGGATGCAAACAGAGCTCAGACTATCTTTAGAAAATCTTCGTTGATTATGTTGCATGAATCGATCACATTTTGTTTCTGGAACATAATGGTGTAAGCAGAGAAAAGGAGAGCGAATTAATCCAAAGCTAAACAAAGAATATCCATTTTTGTTTCTTTCTATTGTTATTAATGATCTGCTTCACACATTTGTGTGTGGGGGGGTCTAAGAGCATCATTAATACAAAGTGTTAATTACCCAAATGTTACTCAAGCATTGTTACTCAAGGCCACATTTTACCTGAGGACAATCATTCTGTAATACGTTAAGTGTGTGTAATTAATCTGGGTGTTAAGTCTCATACGTCTGCATCATTTTAAGTGTTTTTTGTCTTCAAGATAACCCAATGGGATGTTACTTGAATAAATGGTTTATTAATTGTACTGCCACAACAGAACATTAGCAGGTGCCCTCAACCTCATATCAGAAGCTTTGTTTTGATACTTGAATTGCTGTTGATCTTTTTACTCCATGCATAGAGAAATTTATGTCCTCTGTGTTGCAGAAGTGTGAAAATTCATGTGACCCCAGACTGTCCTTAGCAAATTCCATAATAATTTGGTTTGTTAATGTAGGAGTAGAGCAGCATAACTTTGCAGCACATTTAGGGGCCATTGTAAATGGTTAACATGGAGGTTTCATTCTGAAATACTGCGTAAGAGGCACAACATGGTGAATTTTCCCTGCAGTGATGTGTTATTAGTGCAGGGTTATAGATGTTTTTGTGGCTTACCAAGTCTGATTTAATCCTTTGCACCTCAGCTCACAGAGAGACTGGCACCTGTTGGGTGGATAAACATTATTTTAGTAATAGATTTTGAAGCACTATCAGTGTAATACACTAAATGAATAAGAGACAATGAGTGACACTACAAGTCAAAACAAGCTAACAATTGCATGCACGATTAACAAATGGATTGAAAACAGTCTGACAAAGCATATGTTACTGTCAAAAAAGTAAACCAATTTGTGGGGCTGGACAAAAGCTGTCAAAGAAGTATATGATTTTAGAGCAACCATCTTTTTCATTGTTTCTGGTTAAAAAGCTTAGTTTAGCTGGACTGGTATTAAATATCAGTTTTAGCTTCTTTTAAAAGATGGATTGTTAATTTTTCTTTCTTTTGTGTTAGTAAGTAATTTTTGTTGTCACTAGTTAACTTTATTAGCGGATTTAGAGGGCCGAGGCATTTAGTTGGGGTTAGTGAGGGCAGGTTTACTTTTTGAAGTATAAATAACTTAATTTATGACTGGCATTCGCAACATTAGTTATTATTAGGGTTACCTGCTTAACGTTAAGTCATCCTTTCGGTGTCTTAAAACGCGTCAGCATTCAGTTCTAATAGTCACAAAGAAAAGTTCAGGTCTGTTTGGGGCCTTCAGTGGTGCTGATATTTAAAAGCATTGGTATTACAACACAAATGCAGCCTTATGATGTTCATTAACATATACTGCAGAAGAATATACTGTATGTAGCAGAGATAAAGCAATTTAACTGAATCCCATTCACTCTGCAAGTGAATTTAAGCCCTAGTGGGCAACACCAAAGGCTGTAGGCATATAGGAATATCTTACTGTAATGTGGGGACGTTCTTACCTCCTCAATCTCCATATCATTCACAGAGTGACGCTAGTGCAGACAAGTCGCTCGATTTTTTGTTTAATAAGCTGAAGCTTAAAGAGTGTGTTAAAAAAGATTCAATTTATTGATCTAAACATTTGATCTTCATTAACATGTTAAACATTTAAATGACTAATCAAGTCAATGAACAATTTAGAGCTAATGTTAAAAATTATTTAACAAAGTTTAATTGTATTAATGTAGCTTATCTATTATTACACAAAATGACTTGACAACGTTTCTACGATTCCTTTTTGTTGCTTTTCTTTGTTAAATATATATATAAAAACATATTAGCCATTTTCTCAGCTTAAACAGGCATTTAGTACTAGAGACAAGTATGTACCTATCTAATTTTACAAAAATGATCCCATCTTTATTAACAAATTATAGCAACACATGTTTAACAATTATCATCACCTATTTAGAGAAGCTTGCACAAGGCGCTTTACATCCTTTTTATTACATTTTTTATGTACAAATACAAGCTACACACAAAGCAAAGCACTTGTATGTGGCTACTTACATAACCAATAACTTTCAAACCCAATACTGATATCAAAATAAAATATACAAACTCAGCATTTGCCATCATCAAATCAAGTATTAAGAAAGATGTTATGTACAATCTGAGTTTCGTCACTCTGACGAAGACATTTTTGCGTTGACATAAGTTTGTACTGTAGCTCTATGCTTTACATTTGGGGGACAAATAATGGAAAACTAAAGGGAAGAGCATTCCATGAGAAAATAATAAGAACTGCCAAGACCTTCAATTCAATTGTAACTAGTGTTCATAAAGTGATTTCACAAAGAAGTCCACAATTTCAGTTAAAAAGGAGGGACCTTGTAGGGTTTAGTCCTTGGTTTGGGGTGATTTTAAAAACATGACCTATCAATTAAGAAAAACCTTGTTTAGATTGTTTAGTAAATTAGGTTGCCATTGGGTGGAGGCCACATGCTCTGGAGCACCTTTAATATCTACCATAGGGGTGGTCTCTGTAGCCCCCTCGAGTGAGTCTGGATGCTGGAGCTTTGAGGCTGGGCCGCGATGAGATCCACTCCTCTTCTGCTAAAATGAAGGTGATTAAACAGGAAGAAAAACGCAGAGCTTATTTTAAACCAGGTTCATTAAAAAAACTACATTTAAATATTTTGTGTGATGAAGGAAAAGGGTGATATAAAACAAATGACACGTTAATGTTCTGAAAGAGTGAAGCTTCTTTAAATGGCTGAAAGACTATGCTGGGACAATTCATCTGGGGATGGATATCCTGAGGGCGTAATTTCATGTGACATTAGCCTTTGTTTTCTTTTTGTTTTACCATTGAGAAGTAAAAAAATGAGCACTGACTTATCAGCTTACAGATACTACTGGGTCCAAAAGTCTAAGACGTTAGTAAAAATTTTTTTCATTGTTATAATAAAAACAAAAAACAAGACAAATTAATTATCTTATTTGCATAAAACAGTGTGCATGCAGAACGAAAATTAAACAATAAGCCTGACTTTCAAAATGTCTTTTAAAGTATTTGGTATGTCTTTCCTTTTCTTTAATGACTAGTAGTTTGTAGATTTTAAGGTTTCTGTTTATTTCGTGACTTGAAATATTCCCCAAAAATTCTCCTATAGAGGGCTTTTCTACAAGTTCCTTTATCATAAATTTAAGGAAAATGTACACAATGTCAGTTTGCCCTAATTATCAGTTACCAAAGGCAGAGCAGATGAGGCATGAACTCCTGGCTGAGCTCACAGTATGACCCTGCTGTCATTTAAATACAGTATGTGTTGGGAGTCGATGCACCATTAGGTTCTCCAAATGTGATCGCTGGGCCATTGAGGAAACAATCAGTCTGCCTTCAGGCCAAAACCCCCTAACCTTCATTGTTGCTAATGACCGTTTCTTTTATGACACACAGAAAGAAAAGAGGAAAAACCATCACAGTTCATGCCAAACTCCTTACACTACAGTATTCTGTGTAATGAGCACAGGCCAACAGTCCTCCCCTGCACACATTAAATTTAAAAGGTTTTCCCCTTCAACTCTATTTCTGACCATGGCACCCTGTTACAGTTCTAATTGCACAACAAGCACAACCTTTTGCAACACATCAAAATCTTGGTTACATGTCAAAAAGTGGCAAAATATCAAATCGTTCCTGTTCCCACAGAGACACTCTGCTGTACAATTTGCCACAGTGCAAAATGAATGAGTGAGCGCATCTACAATGAGGAACTGGCATCAGTAGAAAACAACCCTCCATGCCAAGAACAGAGGGAATCCTGTATCAAATGTAATCCAGTGAGGGCACATGTTCAAAAGGCAAAGTAATGACTGAAAGGCCATTCCAGTTCTCTTGGTGGGCATCAGCAATGCCTCCAGCTCTCTGCTGGCTTTGGTCCATAATTTCAAGTGCATCTCAACCCCTGCCCTGGGGCACACTAGTAAGTTAAGATAGCAGCTGCTGAGCCCTGGGCCTGGTTGATTTAACAACTGGCAAACACCAGTAGGTGTTTTTTCTTACCCTTTAAGCTGTGAAACATTTAACAGCAATATAGAAAATGAATGAGGCAAAAGAGGCTTCTTACCGGTATGGCAATGTGCCATGACTTAGTTTCTGCTTGTCTGGTACCAAACTACTGCAGTGTGAAAAGGATGATTTTCTTTGTGGTACATCATTCAGATTGTTTGTGATCAGAACTACAATTCCAATACATTTCTAGTGAGCTAAAGGACAAATCCGTATTGTCATGTTGCTTCATAAGGATTGTGGATCAGCTGCTTACCGTAATTGTTGTAGCCATCGTCATTATTTCCATGTCCATATTCATAATACTCTGAGACACTGTATGAAAGGAAAATATGAGATATTTCCACAGTCGATTAGTATGAAAGCAAATATATTCTTTCTATGTAATCACCAATATGTACCGTACCAAAAAGTGAGTGTTACAAAATAAATAAATGTGCACCTTTTTGACTGGTTGTTGTAATTGTCATCATAGGCCTCATAACTCTGGTCATCATATTCCCCATCATAACCATCATCATATCCCTAAAATCATAACAAAACAGAAGAATGGTTCACAGACAGACGCCGGAGGACTGAATCAGACTCAAACCAGCATTTACGGTTGAAAAATCAATGCTTAATTACACTGCAAAAGGATTTCTCTAATAAATATACTCCCCGAGTGGAGGTCTGGCACAGCTGAATCATGTCCAACAGAAAATATTGATCAATGAATAAAGCGACAATTGTCTCATTTGCCATATTTGAAGACAAGTGGATAACGCTTGAGCCGATATAGTATTACTGACAAAAGAAACAATAAACAGATTAAAACTTCATAATGACTGGTTTGTATGCTTTTTCTAGCATTTATTTAGAGCTGTCATTGATACAGTGAGCAATTATCTACCGATATTTATGTCACATTTAATAAATATCAGTAGATATATATGTATTTGTTTAATACACAGTTATTTGCTTTCCAAATTTGCTGTGCTCTTCTAATTTGCTTTGCTGTCTTGTCACTGTTATTCTGTCACACTGGAAAGTTCTACACTAAAACAAATTCCTTGTATGTGTAAACGTATCTGGCAATAAAGCTCATTCTGATTCTGATATACTGAATGTGCAGCATACAGATTCAGAATCAGGACCAGAAAGCACTATCAAATAATCAAACCTGACCATTCTGGCCTGGCAGAAATCCTGCAACATTTCTGAATGCAGGTTCTTTTCCAAAAGCACCTGCATAATGACTCAGTAATGAGCTTAAACAGCAGGAGTACTGCATCGTATTGCTATAAAGTCCCTGTGAAGTGGTTTGAAATGCACAGTGTTCTGTCTTGTGTTGATGCTCGAGCCAGTAGGGTTTTATTTATGTCACAGTAATGAAGATGATTTAGGTGATGAAGGAGGGATGTCTCCTTCTAGACAGCATTTAATTAGACAAAATGAGTGAGTGCATCAATGTTTTGGGTCCATATTCCCAAAAGAGTGCTTATAAAAATGAATTTGGTAATAGTTTGGTGTGCACTAGCACATACTGTAGGTGGAGTGAAAGACATGAACAGACATGGATTGAAAGCCACAAAACTGTAATTAATAGGCTTTTTATTAAATTATTATAACAAAAGGAAAAATTTAAATCTTTAAATTTCATTTTTAAATATCATAATTTTCCTTTGGTTTAGTTTTTACATGTGTTCTCAACACAGTGTGTCAGTCATGTTCACAAACAGTTGTACCAAAGTATGCAAAAAACAAAAATGTATGACAAAAGTTTAAAACTGTATTGCATTAATTAAAGTAACTCTCCACTGGGTGAGTTCCAAATGAATCATTAGCTCAAAGTCGTAACATCCACTGTTCCCATTTTCCGAGCTGAAATAGATTAACTGAAGATGCTCGTCTTATTTAATTAGGCCTAATCTGTCAGAAAAACCTGGGCAAGCTAAAGAAGTCATTTTGATTCTGTCGTTCCCCCGACATTAAAATTCCACACAACATTCTGGTTTCATGAGTATGACGAAGGATTAGACTAAATTAAAGTTAGGGATTAGGCCAGGGATTAAGTTGTTCAGGAGATCTAACACAGAAGTTTCCTTCCATTACTTTCTACCGCTAGTAATGAGGTCAGAGATCTGTCCTCTCCCACTAATTGACCAGTTTGTTAACATGGCCTCTCTTGATGGAGTGCTACGCATATCTTAAGCAGCAGAGTATGAAGATAGGCAGAATATTTTACTGTTTAATGACATATTTCAGGAAATGTCAATCACACTAGCATGCTAGCAACAGCTCTCAGAGGAAATGCATTTTAGCATTGAGAGGTAGTTCGTGACATACTCGTTTAATAGGGTCATTCCATCAAGAGCAAAATGAGAAGCTTTCATTTTAGCACTCTCAAAAATGAGGATGCGTTCTTTTTGTCTGCTTCTGTTTTTAGCGAACTTAAAAATGTGTCTAAAAGCAATGTATTTTCTAGTGTTAATTTATGTAGTAAATTTGCCAAGCCAAGCATATTCCATAAACATTAAAAACATTAAAAAATATTTAGCAGTAAAAGCATGCAATCATTTATCTACATAAAAAGGCAGACAAAATAATTTCTGGTTTGTTTATTTTTGAACTTTCAGTATGCATCCAAGGGAAAAAAAACTTTCATGCAACATTATGTGGTCAGGATATCGCTTACTATAATACTAATGTGCTGTTTAAAAGGTCCTTGTGTTTGACCTTTCTGACTTTAACATGCACTTACAAACCACTGTGCATAACTCGAAGAGGCTCTAGTTAATGGTGCTTGATCGTTACATTTCAACACTCATTTGAAAGCGCAATTAACTCTGGTCATATTGAGCAAGCTAACAGGAAATAAATCAAGTGGTAGAGAGTCCTGCATAGAGTAATTAATAAAGCAGACAGCCAAAGGTCTTCAATACTCGGCTTCATTATCAATTGACAACCACCGACACCTCCTGACAGTGACTGATGTGTGTGTGGGGCAGTCGCTGACTGTTTCCACACTGAAGAATAGAACAGGAAATGGATGGGTGAAAAACTTTTTGTCTGCGGTTTCGTCTGCTTATTGAATGAGACTTCTTTGTCTAGAACATGCTTAGCCTCTACCGATCTTTCAGAGCTAATAATTTCTGTTTGAAGTATAAGCAAACATGGGCTTTAGGCCAGAGAGGATGAAGCGGTCTGGAATATACTGACGTACAGCATCCATTAAGCTGTATATCTATTTAATGGCCCATTCTGATTCTCGCAAAACTGAAGGATATATAATTCTCTCAAACATAAACAAAGTAAGATTCAATGCTTCTCAAACACACATCAGTTTGATTTACAAGGGGAAAAGAAACATAAATGACATTGCTGTTGTGTTTAGTGACTGATAGTTTTAGATTTTGAGGTGAACGCAATTTTCTGTTCAGTTAAACTGTGCAACTGTAAACACTGTACAACTAATATTCTGTATGGAAAAAAAACACCTGTTTTTAATCATTATTAGATAATTTCCATTAGAGCCATCATGATATTGGCAATGGTTTGCAAAATGCTAAAGAAAACTGGTTACATAGATTATTTCCTAAAACTGAATTTCTCGATACAGAAATGTCAGTTATCATGTGTTGTTGCACATGTACAGAAATAATCATGTATTCAGGAGCTCAAGAATTCACTGCTGACTGACAAGATTTGCAAAGCTTTCATTTCAGGCAAATAATATCACAAATAATTTAATCAAGGAAATTATGGTCTATGTGTCAGGTTTTATTTTATTTTTCTCCTTAGCAAAGGATATTGGCCCTTAACAACAGGAAAAGCAAATAATTGGTATGTCTATTCATATACAATGACGGCTCATTGGAAATTTTTAAGGCACCTGCCAGAGACCCAAGAACAAGCACATGAATATTTATGAGAAAGTCTGGAAGAATTCTGAAACCCAAGCTTGAATGACAGTATAATACAATACATTGCAACACACATAGCGATTATGGCTGCAGAAATGTGTAGAGTGATAAACTAGGAAAATCTTGCAACATAAATGTAGGAATATAGAAGCACTTGTTACTTAATACATACACTTTTATGATCACCCAATAAAAGAACTAATTCAGTGACCTCATGACAGGCAAGTAAGCTATTACTTCTAACCTTCAGACGCTGGGTTTCCTGTACTGAACAATCTACTGTGCATTTGCAAATCATGTTGCAATAAATTTTAATAGGGGTTATTTCATGCACGACAAGTAGCTGTGATGGCTGTAGCAACTGTTTCCCTGATTCAGTAATCACTAACCAGTAAATGTACTGCAGATTATAGAATGCATAATGCCTAATGCTCACATACATGAAACACTTTAACCTGCAAGCCAAACCTTCTCCTATTATTTTCACAGAAAAAATAGTAAATGCTACTTTTTCCATATTTTTTTAAACTATCTCTGCACAGATATGAGTTCTGAATCTCAGCCCTGAAATAATATGCAGGGCCTTCAGGCATTCCACATGCCTCTCAGAGAGCAGAACATGATTAAAGTCCTTCGTGAGGTGTGTGTCGTACATCTGTTTTATTAAACGAAAGAGTTCTGCATGAAGAATTCCATTTCAATAATTAGTTCACCTGAGAAAATGTCAAGTCAGCAGTGAAGAAGAGCCCATTGTTAAAAAACAATTACAGCAGTGGTGAGAACCTTTCTTTGAAATAGCGCCAGTGAACTTTTTCTAACATGGGCTCTTAGCGTGTGAAGTGCTGTGTAATTCAGTGTATCTGAGAGTGTGTTTAAGAGGTTAATGCTGATACTATTCAGCACACTGAAGGGCTTCTTTTAAATACACCCTATTCATGCATTTGTTCAAAATAAGACGTGACTTCAGGATTTATCCCTTATGCTTTTAAATTTGGTTTTTAAACATTTTATTTCAAAAACTTTGGTTCAGGCAGTACTTTCTCTGCTAGGTCCTTTTTTTGTGTAGGATAAGCTGTCCATAAACCCGAACAAATGTTTATTGTAATAATAACCATTGACTTTTTTTAGCGTTCAGGCAGAGCTTGTAATGTATGTGTGTGATGGGGTGGCTTGCCATCTTTGGACTATTAATAAATAACAACTGTAAAAAAAATCCACACGTGTGATGTGAGTACAAATGTTATTATGTGTGTCATCGAGATTCACCCTGTTCATATTTTGTTATTAGTAATTAATCCTGATTATAATCCTGAGTAAATTTTAGGATTTTATACTCATCACACTTGTCCACTTGTTACACCTTTGATAACATTTTTGTGTGCCTATTTATGAGGTCAATGACATTGATTGGATGAATAGTGTTCTTATTTGCATATTAATGAGGTCAATAACATTGATTGGACAAATACAGCCCAAACATGGCACGTGACCTGTTTTAATAACTGCTTGTTCATCTGTGAAAATGTCACCACATAAGTCCACTCTGGCTGTTTTGCATCACTTACACGTACATGATAAACAAATAATACAAATCTTCTCACCAAAGCTATATTTCAGAGGCTGAACACAGCATGTGAAAGCTTATGTGACTGTGCTAAATTAATGAATATTTAAAGGAGTAACCACCGTTTCATTTATGTGGTAGCCTGTTGCTAAACAAAATGCCATTCTAGCACTCCATTGTTTCACAATGTGTACCTTTGCCACAGCTTTTAATTGTTACCGCCTAAAAGCTAACGCTCAAGTGTTGCTAGTGTTGCTAACACTAAATGTGTATCCCAATGTAAAGTGACCCAATGTGCTGTGAGAACAGCCCAAAACAATTGACAGAAACACTAATATTCTACACTAGTGTTCATTAAACACTCCTGCCTTAAAGTGCCAACAGATAAGAAAATTCAAAAGGCATTACAAATCAGTGAGCAGCTTTAAAAATATTACACTGAAATGCTCATTTGGTTTCTGTCTGGTTTTCTGCATGGCCGCATTTAGAAGTCTGTTTATGTTGTGGGAAGGAACGGGGCAGCAGCTCAAACGTAGAGGAGTGTCAGAGCGGTTTGTAGAAAAGTGAAGAGTCTTTTGAGAGAGCACTTGTGATGTCTAAGTAAAGCTGTTAGGCTGAGAGCGAGAGGAAGAGGCAGTCTGGCACGACACGGCTGATGTACACAAGAGCTGTGATTAACTGCATTCAAATCCCCACCAACAAAAAAGCAGAACATTGCCACACAATACAGAGAGCATTTATGTGTCTTTCTTCTGTGAAATCTTAAACCTGGAAAACAGCTTCAGTTTGTATCAAAGCAGATGTTGACTCCATCAAAGAACAAAGAACCTATATACATACACACACACGCACGCACGCGCGCACACACACACACACACACACACACACACACATANCACACACACACACACACACACACACACACACACACACACACACACACATATATAAGAATACAAATATCAGTGCTTATTATGCTAAAGGTTTTGGGGAAAATATCTTTTGCGCAGTGGTAAGGTCCTTGCCATGACATTTTTTATTTCTATATTCTTAAATACAGGTTTTTGGTTGACAGACAAAATTCCCTCACCAAAATTACATCTTTTTACATCATTCAGTGGATGTGATGTGAGAATTTCAAATTCTGTAAAAATCAGGTTAATCACATCAGTATATAATTTGATTCAGAAAGAAACTGAATCCTCTCAGGTTTTTTTTATTAAAGGTATGTGTCACACTTTCTGTGACAATGTACAAAATTAGATACAATTTCCATTAAACAAAAGGACAAATATATTCTGGAATTCTCAATGTGTATAGGAAACAATCCCAGAGGATGGGCAAGCTACATTGTGAAACTGCTCATTTCTTAGTCCACCATCCTCCACCTGTGAACCTCAGACCCAATTACTCCCAGAAAAATGTCCACATTTTGGAAGTCTCAGGTAATACAGAGGCTTCCCAGCAGAACTCCATTCACACTGGTAATGAGTCTGTACTCTAACATTTCCCCATGCAGACAGACCAATCTGCCAGAGCGCTGCACATATAGGCCTTCTGCATTAGGCACAAGCTCAGAGGGAATGGAATCCATGAGATATTGCTTTTTTCATTTGGCTGAAGTTTGACGTTCACTTGGCTGAGAATTGTCAAAAATAACCTTGGGCACACCTGAGCACAAAAACGTCTCATGCAATGTGGAGGTTTTACTCTGTTCTACAAATGGTAAAAAGGTTCTGCTAATCTTAATCGTAATTGCTAATTGTACTGTTGATCATTATTAATAATGTTTCAGAATTAATCACCAAACATCTACATACTCTGTTGTACTATAATCCCTTTTTTTTGCACTAAAAATCTGTTCGTTATACCAACATGTCAACCAACATCTTCAAGTTTTCTTCAGGTTTTCAAGCTGTCAGAATGTCTGCCTGCACTGATTTATTCAGCCTTTAGTTAAAAAAAGCAATTCCTGTGAGTTTTGGTTCCCATTTAACTCTATTTAGCTGATTTGTTTTAAGGTATCATAAAATAAGAGGAAAAAATAGGAAAAAAGTTTGAACTCATTGAACCATGATCAGTAAACACATTGAATCTAAGCTGACTTACATAGTCTTCGTATGATTTGTGCTGGACCTGCAGTAGTGGGGGTCTGTATCCAGGGGTCCCTGGAGTTCCTCTGGCCCGGGGTGCGGACACTCCTCTAGCTAGTGTGGGTGTGGGGAGGGAGGTGCGTGTACCCACAGTTGCTCTGGGTGCTGCTGCTCCTCGTCCAGGTGGAGGGGGTGGAGCTGCACCTCCTCGACCTCTAAAGATATACAAGCAAAGAAAGGCATTAACACAAAATCTCAGCTAGGCTAATCAGACCTAATTAGCAACATTCTCAATTTCAGGTCTTCATAATTTGACTTCTTGCTAAGAGAATTTTGTTAGGATGGTTTTGCAATTTACAGTATAATATTAGCTCTGTTCTCAACACCGACCCCGCACAATATATGTTTATACTCCAACCAAGACTCGTAACATTCTTCATAAAGTATATTATTGATTGGACTAAGATCTGTGTGTAGGCACAAAAAAAAAATCTGAC
>JAZGTK010002836.1:0-29803 GCA_036877625.1 Ambastaia sidthimunki | reverse complement strand
TCTCTCTCTCTCTCTCTCTCTCTCTCTCTCTCTCTCTCTCTCTCTCTCTATCTCTCTCTCTCTCTCTCTCTGTCTTTCATTCTGTCTCTGTCTCTCTCTCTCTCTCTCTCTCTCTCTCTGTCTTTTATTCTGTCTCTCTCTCTCTCGCTCTCTCTCAGATATTGTTCCATGGCTCTCAGCTCTGCAATCTGGCACGTGTTTGCTGATTTCAGTCATGAATTATTCTCAGATGACGTCAGCCCAAATAGCCTCTAATGATTTCAACACTGATGTGAAAGATTGTGTTTACTTGCTCAGACTTGATTTGTAATGTAGAGGCTGGAGTTTGGTGAAATTATTGTTTAAAGATATTCAGCATTTTGGGGCTGGCACATACCGTGGTGTTATGCTTTCAATTAAAATTCTTTCACTTTCAGTGATGTATTGTTTGTTCATCACACGAGTGGGTTGAATTGTTCTCAGTGGTGCTGTGGACCGCCTGAGGAAGTATTTTAAATCAGTTGACACTCTTATGGTTTGGTTTTTGCATATGCTTTGATTCATAGTTAAAACTTGGCAGCTCACCACGGATCTGACTTCAAAGAAATTTTATGTGTATCACATTCCCAAACGTCTGTAAATGTTAAGGTTACGTGAACCTAATTTTACAGAACTAATTTACAATTGCAAAGCAAGAAATCAATTGGAAAAGTATATTTATGCAGGCATGCCTGAGCAAAGAAATGAGGACCTCACATGTACTGTACACAAACACACACACATACACACACAAACACCACCTACTCTGCCCCTTCCTTTCCATTTGAATTTGTGTGGGACAGTAATAATGGACAGAAGAGAGTTTATGCCTTATTGAAGAGTAAAGTGATAACCTCTCCCTTTGCAGCCTCCCTTTTCAGAGAAACCAGCTCTGTCAGATTTATTTGTAATAGGTTTCCGTGAATGATAACCATGTATTCAAAGTAAAGTTTCATTGCAATACTGTAGAGCAGCATAAACAATCATGACAGTTATGCACATTTTACTTTAGGGCTTTATATGTGTGTTTTTGTAATTGTTTATCTATACATTGAAGAATACTCATTATTTATTCATTTTGATGTTGTTTCCAATCCTATATGGCTTATTCTTTCCATGTAATACCAATAAAAAAAGTCAAAGAAATTTGAGGCATTCTTCTCAGTTCTGTTACAATAAATGAAGACTTTGGTCACTCATCATTTTTGGGCGAACTGTTTCTTTAATTAAATTAGGCCCAGTTGACATTGTCACATGGCAGATTTCAAAGTCATCATTGACCTAATTTGATCTGAAACCGTAGTGACACGAGAGGCTAATGTCCAGGAGATTTCTCACAGTTGATGACCTGAAAATGATAAAACCACCAACTCATTCGAAATATACATGATTTTGTGAATCAGTCCACCACAAGCCCATTGGGTTGTTTGTTAAATATGATTTCCAGCCCACTCACCACCACAGCGTCTCGTCCTTTGACTTTAACACACCACACAATGAGGGTATCAAGGCCACAGTCAAGGCCAGTGGTTTTCAGGCCAGAAGGCTGGTGAGGTGCATGAGCAGAGGTGTGCTCTCACAGATTGATGAGGCCTGGGTGGTGGCAGGGGTATAGAGTGTTACAGAACAGACGTCCTGCTGGCACGACCTACCCTCTCTGCTTTCTCCTCTCAGCCTTATCGGAACTCCTAATTGTCCTTATGAATATTTTAGAGTAGGGCAGGAATGGAGGGGTTTGGGGGGGCTATTGTTTCAAGGGCTCTGATGGCTAATGATCCAGTCTGTGGGTCAAGATGGGTAGGAGTGAAAGACAGGTAGGAAGGAGAGGAAGACTAACTGGTTTCACAGGAAATGGCTGAAAGGAAGAAGGATAAGAAAAATGGTATATTTGTCTCATATAAATTTCCCACTTCTTCCTCCCTTTGTTCGTCATTAACTGTAATAGCTTTACTGTAGATTTCAGTGTTAAATAGATGAGATAATTTATTTAGGCCAGTGGGACTGGAGAGCAACATTGATTCATTGGAAGGGAACTTGAGCGATGACTTTGATATGCCTTCACCTCAATTTTGGTTTCAATTCCCAATCTGCTCTCGTGTCTCAAAATACCCTTGATTGTAAAAACGTTCTTTCCTTCACAGTGGCAGCTAATAGCTTGATCAAGCCCGCCAGTGAACAGTCTGCAAACATCTGCCTGTCTTTGTAGGGAACTCTCGCTTCTGGAAGTGTAGCACACTTGCTAGCTAATATGAGACGCCATATTCATATAAAAGCAGCAATCTCAGCGGTCGACCAGTGGTAATTAACTGTGATGCATGGCAAAACTGAGATGAAGACGTGCTTCATCACAAAGATGCATCAGACGCTAAAACTTCTGGCGTTGTTTATGTGGCGTGCATTGTGAAGCAGCTTTTGTCTGGTGGGGGGGAATAGATTTCACAGTATATTGTTTTTTCTAAACAGCTGTGCAAAGATCATAATTACCAAATGTTCAGCCGGACTCACTCGCTGTAAATGAGCTCCCGCAGTCCAGCTTCCTCTGACAGGAGCGCTTAGACAATAGCACAGAGGCAGGAAGAACACGCATGAGGTCACATCCTGCTTTATAGCTCAGTAGCCCATAGAAGGATTTCTTGGTATAGCTTTCTTTTTAATGTATAGTCATTAATGATATGGGTTATTGTAGGAGGAGATTCTTGTTTGCGCACTTGTGCTATTAGAGGTTTGGCACAACAGTCTTTCTTTAAAAGCAAGTGAGAGAGAAAAAGAAAGAGCTTTACTATAGCCGATTTCTTTGGAAATCAGAAACTTCACTTTACTTTGGAATCAGGAATTAGAAACAAACCAAAACTCTAAATGGGCTCCATTTCTCATCAGTGACTTTTTCCCATTCAGTGCAAAAATAACACCCTTCCTTCTAGTTGTTTGTTGACATGTTGGCAACAATCAGCACTCACTAAGTGCCACTGTATGTGCTCAAATTAACGTGAAAACCAATTCTGATCACAACTACAGTCGGAGAGAAGAATGATCTCGTATTTGAAGCACGAAGTCTGCAAATTGTTGTGTAAAGTGCTGTCAGTGTGATAGAAAACATGAAGCTATGAGTTTCTAGACAAGCTTTAGTGTTGTAGTGTATGCTCAGTTTAAGTTGTTATATAGGGGAAGATATGCACTGATTTTTAAGGTGTATCTCACACTCAAACCCCTTTCATAAAAACAGTAAGCCAAATTCACTAAACACAGTTGTGATGTCATAGTGATGTCATTATCAAGGATTATCATACTGACTTGCTCAGTGATGCGGTAGCACAGTGGTTGCCACACAACCCTTCAGGCCAAAGATATGGAGATGTCTGCTAAACATAAGGCTACACCATCCGCTTAAAGAAAAAGCATGACTCCATTTTAAACACAAGTAAGCAATACATAGCTGAACGTGATTGTATCTGTATGTACCATATTTTAACGTTAGCTGAATGTTAGCTGAAATGTCTGTTCTCTACACACAGCTGTGTCATAGTACTGTGTGATTTAATCAGAAGCGGAGGATAAGCTCTCCACCCTTACTCCACCCATTACACAGCTCGCACTCTGTCATCATCCTCCATTCTTTCTTTTTTCATTTTTTCTGCAGCTCCTGCTTTATTTTGAATGCTGGGCTTTTAGGCCTACAATTTCCGTCTATATTTGAATCTTCCTTTTATCCACGTGCTGCACATGAATAAGTCAAATACAAAAGACCTTTGATAGAACAGGAGTACGAGTGAAATGGTTTTTCAACGTATGCTGTAAAGTGCTTGTGCCATTTCAGTGTGAGAACCTTGAGTTGTAATGTGGAATAGGTCATGAAAGAGGCAAGAGATGCAGTTTTTATATCATTTTTTACACCCAAACATGATTTTAGAGAACCTTAAGGAATTATATATTATATTATAAGAGAAATATTTTTTATATATCACATTAGGTTTTATGGTTTATAGTATTAGATTATATAACATTTTGTGTTGTGTGTGTTATGGTATGGTTAAAGAAGTAAACTACTGTACATCTAACAAAATTGAGGTCATCTGAGGAAATGTTCTTATGTAGAAAAAGAAACAATCAGAAATAAACATTGTTGTTTAATTTTTTACTGTAAACTATAAAAAAATACTTTCATAGCAAAAGATAAAGGGTGTTTCTGAGCTGTCTTGTTTTTAAGTATCTCTTTTTTACATTATTTAGTTATTGTTTTATCTCACACACACTCCAATGAAAACACTACGCACACTACGCAGTTATGTTGTACTGGCTTGACGTCAATCTCATTTTTGTGTGCACTGCCAAAGTTTTATCAATACAGGTCTGGCGAACCTTCTATTAAAAAAAGTGAATATTGGCATGAATTTTGGCAGCTGTCCCACTGTCCTGTCTCAGAGCCATGTGGGACATGCTGAACAGATTACACAATATGAGTTTTCAGCTCCCTCTCCAGAACCGCTTACGCCAGCACTGCCCACTCTCCCTCTTTCACACACTCACAAACCAGTCTCTTACACACACACACACACACACACACACACACACAAAGAGAGAGTGAGCGGGCCACAGCCAACTCCATGCTCTGATAACAATAACACTTCTTTTCCCTTACGACATCTAAACTTTTAATATTAGATGTTCAGGTGCAACAGAATTAATGACAGCAAATAATTCAGTAAGTGCTAAATACTGTCTAAGTAGGCAGCTCGTTAAATCTTTTCTGGTGTTGTCTTTACAATCAACCCTTTATATAAAGTTAGACAAGTTTTTCACAAAGGCTGAAAGGGGGGATGCATTCTTCAGACTCACCAGTCACTGCTCTGGCCTCTTGATGAGAGAGCATGGCACTCTCATGCACTTAAAGGTGTAATTAAGAATGTAAATGATGCAGTTTAATCAAACTTGTGATCAACCTCGTGCCCCCATCTGTGTTTGTATTTAATGGATTCACATCCCCCCCAAATGCATTGCGCATGGGTGGCACCTTATTTTCTGCAGCACTGGCACATTTTGATCGCAACACATAACGTTCCCTTCTATGGCCATGCTTATGTGCAATGGCTCCTGATTGGCTGATTTGTAAGGTGAAGGGGCTGACAGGTGTTGGGGGAGGGACACCTGTTTGGACATGTGCTGATTTAGTGATCCATTTACTAGAGCTGCGGGCAGTGTCTATGGGACACCAAAAACATGCCAAGCCATTTAAGAAGAACTTACTAGCGTGCCATTCCAGTCCTTTAATCATTTGAGGCCATGCCACAGTCTAGATATCAGCAAATGTTAGTTAGGGTAGGCAGTCAGACTTTCAACCAAAAAAAAGACTGCCTACCCAGCCTTAATTCTTTTGCAAGACAAAGGGCCATACTAGTGTAGTTACTTTTGAGTTTTGCTTCTTTTTGACTTTTATTTTGCATTATCCACAATTTCCAACTATTGTAATTTTACTATTGTAAATTTCCGATTTCATACAGCTGTCAGAAGGGTTGAGATTGACTGAATTTTGTTTGAATATGTTGTTGTGCTCATCGCCAGGACTCTGTGCCCATAAGGGGGCCCATCTGGCATTCGTACTTTCCAAAGGGGCCCCTCCCTGCCGACTCAGGCCCCAGCGGACGGGTGTGTCCCTGGGGTTACTGTGGAAGTCAGCGGTCCCGCCCTGCTCACACAGAACTCGCTGCCCAGCTCCAGCCACAGCGCTTGCCACATAATGAGCAGGTTGGGACTATAATTTGCAGGTCCTGATGGAATCTGTGGCACTCTAGGGGAGAAAGTGCATAGTTTCACTGGTAAACACAGTGTTTCAGAGAGCCACATAGGGCCCGTAAACAGGAAATGACCCGGGAAGGCGTTGCTCAGAACGAGAGAGAGCCACCTTTGCTACCGCATTAAATAGCTTCATGGTTACAGAAGGCCTCAGAAAAGCCATATATCTGTAGCAGTAAGCAATAGAGCACTGTTGTGTTTAAGTAGATGTAGAAAGATGGATTGTGCAGCGCTATGCATTGTGTATGTTTTTTCTGTTTTTTTCCTGTGCCTATGAGAGTTCTCAGAGCTTG
Source organism: Ambastaia sidthimunki (assembly GCA_036877625.1). Lineage (NCBI taxonomy): Eukaryota > Metazoa > Chordata > Actinopteri > Cypriniformes > Botiidae > Ambastaia > Ambastaia sidthimunki. Next base: position 23,705 of record JAZGTK010002836.1, on the reverse strand, counting down.
GTTGCACATTTTCTTAGAGAAAGTAGATAAAGATCAACAAAGATCACACTTCAAGTCATTGAGATACCAGAGGACAGCAGCTGCACTGCAAAGGCACTCTCACACACACCCACACACTGACCTACACACTCACACGCATCGTGATAGACACAAAGACTGAAGGGCTTGTTAGTGTGTATGTGCTGTGCTTCATTTCCTTTAAGACATGACTTTTTTATCTGAAAGAACATGTGACCGCTGCTGGCAAACTGCACTGAGGTAGTCTTACAGGAACATCCAGCAAGAAATAGACTAGGGCATCAAATGAAGTTTTCCCGTTTCCAAACTAACCCTGACACCCTTTACTGTCATCTCATTAATGCAGTCAATCTAATGCGTAACAAAACCTGTGAAAAATAAATGGGTAACACTTTACTTAAAGTCTGCACGGTATATGAAATGAATTAGAAAAGCATGCATAATGCCTTTTACACTTTGCACATGCGTATGCACGTGCATGTCATTTTTTATAAATAATTGTACCACACTTATAATAGTTTTGATTACATTTTCTATAAATAGCTATATGCAATTTTAATAATATGTGATAGGGCATGAAATTGGGCATTGATTGTGTGTTTTAACATATTATACTAGTTAAAGGGTTTATCTATGTTCATTTTATAATGTATTGTATACTGGCTCTTACCCTCTAGTACTGTCAACACAGACTTTATTTCGATTCATTAAAAAACTGCTAAAGGTTAAAAACAATTGTATATTATACCTGATGCTGTGCCTCTTGCAATTTGCTTTTAAAAAACATCAGTCCCCTCCATGCTTAAATAAATGTTAGTGACCGGATATGATAATCCATTCATTATGTACATTGCTTTTACTCTGATAGGCTCCTGTGAGTGGCAGACATGCAGAATTACAGCAAGAGACTTTCTAAAGCTCTGCACTGTGGGAGCCTCTTATGTGTGTGTGTCTTCCAGCTGGGTGGCTTATGATAACTGAAAGATAATGAAATATGCATCACAACACACACACATGCTGAGGGAAATGTAGGTTCCTAAGAAAGAGTGCAAAGGGGAACAAACACACAGAGGGAAAAAGACGATTTGGTTTTCCAGAGCCTAATGTTTTTAAGGCAAAGGATAAGGAGTGACAATTCAATTTCCTCCCTGGGGACTAATGCAGTAGGCATGGCGCAGCCGTCGGCGTGTTAGCTCTTAATGTATTTGCCAAATTATCCATTGAACTGTTACCGGCGCAATTTCAACATCCTGATCGCAGCTCTTTTGTGCTCACCAAGCAGATGTTACAGAAACACGCAATTACAGACAATTGCAGGGAAGTTCAATAACTTTTTCTTTACTGTACGGTGTTCAAATTGTGTGTTTTATCAAAATACACTGTTCTTGATATTCCAGATGGCTTGTTGTGGTCATAAGTACTCATTGATCAATTGCTGTTGCATTGTTTAAACAAAATCAACGCCCGCAGTCCAGTATTACTAACTTGCAAAAGTAAACATTTGGTTTTGTGTGATGTATTGAATAATGTTTTGAATTTTGCTTATTTAAATATGTCACAAATATTTATTTGCCTAACCTGAATGAGATTTAGCAGAAATGAGAAGATAGACTAATCAGTAATGTTTCTCATACTATTATTTTTCAGCAAATGTGTGTTTAACCGTATATACTATTAGTAGTAGGCCTGTTTATTAATATTAAATGAAAAGTTGTTTTTCTTGACACATACAATTTATTGCTTCAATTAACATGCATTTTTTTCGGTGTGGCCAGTGATAATTTTAACTGAGCAAGTAAAGCTCCTGACTGGGCCAGTTGACCCAATCCTAATTTTTGAGCCCTGAACTAGCTGTTTGGGTTACATTTGTCTATGTATATGTGAATTTTCCAATTTTATTTTCAGAAATTAAGAAACAAAGGCCATAATGACTGTGCCAGTCCTGATCCAGATGACTGTTTCGGTCACAGTCCCCTCATGGACGACCGTTTCGGCAAACTAAACGAAGAGAGTGATTTAATGTACAAGCGCTGTGGTGTAAGTACTGCCTTCTTTCTCTGCCTTTTTGTGTTGATCCCTCTTTTTATGTTGATGTTCACCACAGGCCCTTAACAAGAAAGAACACAGAGGCTGTGATAGCCCGGATCCTGATGCCTCATATGTCCTCACCCCTCACACAGAAGAAAAATATAAAAAAATTAATGAAGAGTTTGATAATATGATGCGAAATCATAAAATCGTAAGTAAATGCAACGTTTTGCTTGGCTTTGTGACAGAAAGGATACACCCCCTCCCCCTTTTCATTCTCACCCTGTAACCTCTGTAACCTCAACAAATAAAGACTGTTTTTATGTATTTTTTTCTTTGTCTGTTGGAAGTACATTTTATTTTCTTAATTTTGCAGTTTTTTCTCTCACCCTAATAAGATCACATTGTTTTGGAGGTATTAAATATCTAATTAAGAATATTAATATTCTATAATAAAAAGTTCTGATTAATTTTACCAGTATTTAAAGTACAGTACATACAGTGGAGGAACAAAAGTCAGAGACCACAAAGGAAAATGCATTTATTGTGCATTGTGTTAATGCATTTTTATTACTTTGTTTTCCTCACATTGTAAGTCGCTTTGGATAAAAGCGTCTGCTAAATGCCTAAATGTAAATGTTATTACAAATTATATTAATATAGCAGCGATTTTACTACAGCTTAACAACAAAGTAATTTAATAATATAGCAATTTAAAGTGAGGAGTTTAATTAAACATTTTACATTTTCTTTAGTTTTAATAAAAACACGCACTTGTTTGGACTTGGAATAATTCATGTCATTCCAGCGTCATTTGAGAAGATTCCAAAGAATCTTATGTGCATCCTACAAATAGTTCCAAATCTTAAATATTTATTACTGATTGTATGTCATAGCACTTTATTTTTTGTAATTCTACAGCTTTATTTTAGTTACACTTTTTAAGATCATGTCTGAGACTTTTGGACCCCACTGTATGTAATGAAATACTTAAATATGTGACTGATTTGCGTGGCCATGCACAGTGGATCTCTTAAGGAAATGCCTACAAGTCCACCTGCTGGCTAGAATATTGACAAATTCATTGGCTGAAGTAAGTGATGTGTTTAGCACTCACCCAAACAGATCTGGAAATTGAATCTTCTCTCTCAGCTGCTGTGTTTTGTCCAGGTCATGTGATGGAGAAGAGTGGCTGTTGTATAATGACAGAGAGACTCTTTTATTCTCACTCCTTCTGGTGGGTGGCAATACCTGGGTTTGTTTGTTTATCTCCCTGGACAATTCCTTAAGTCCTTCCAGGGCCCAGAATTTTGCAATCAGACAGCTGAACAATTTTTGTGTGTGTTTTCATATAATGACACAATAGTGATCTTGTTGGATGGTGATCATAACATTCTGCACCTGATATAGAGGGTGCCAGGTGATTTATTTTTTTTTTTTTCAAAGTATACAAGCTGCAGTTTTTTGTATTATTAACACACTAATATGTTCACTAACTGGCTGACTACACTGTTAAATGAATGGAGTGGCCTCTCACTGCCCCTGCTCTCACACGCACTCTGTGGATAACTGTATGAATAGTCAGCAATGCACTGCCTGTTGATTTAAGACGCTACCTATTGATACAATCACACAATTACCTTTAGCTATTTTAGCTCATTATACCAGAATGGTATTTTCAGCCCAGTGTAAACCAATATACATTGATTAGACTTCATAGGAAAACACTGTTAAAAAAACATGTAATATATTGTGTTTTGTTTTGTGTCTTTTGTTTTTTTTTTTTTTGCTCTGTGAAAAGGGCCAAGTGCAGTGCTGGCTATAGCCATGCTTGACTGGAGAGCTATTTCAAGATATTGTCCAAATTTGCATGCCTTTGTAATATATCTCAAGATGTTTTTTGTGTATTAAACCTGGGTCAAAATTGGTGTTCCAAGCACAGTGAAAACGACTCCCAGTAGGAGAATTGTTTTCCAGGAGTATTTCTCACTTCATGCCGGGTTTTTTTAGACAGCCCAAGGTGATCCAGAGATCTCCCTCCTGAGATCTATGTTTTTCCACCCGGCAATCTATCTCCTGTTTTACTCCATTGTATGATAAAAACAGCAAAACTCAGGGGTCATCTTTCACTCCTGTGAAAGCCTAAAGATATGTGTGAGTCATTATGGGCCATTCAAACTAAAAAAATCAAACTGCGCAAATAACCAACTGCATTCTACGATTGTGTCATTTCTTGTTAGCCGTACTTATAGAGATATGAATCGGTTATCTGTGTGGATGTCAATTTTGATACAGGGATATTTGGATTAAATATCACATGATAGGTTGCTTTGAAAGTTTTGGAGCTCTCCCACATAAAACCATGTATGTGTGTGCATCTCTTTCAGCCTACAGCCCTGCCCCAGCAGAACTTCTCCATGCATGTGGCCGTGCCAGTCACAAACCCCAACGCCATGTCCTACAACCCCGGGGCCTCTTTGGGCAGCCAGAACCTGTCAGCCGCCACTGCCTCTCTGAGTGATGGTGCCATGCTGTCTCCACCTCAGGGTTCCCTGCACAGAAATGTAGTGTCTGCCGGGCCACCACAGAGGCCCCCAAGTACAGGCAATGCAGGTTAGTACTATTCCCTCTTTGTACTTGTACTTGTAAAATATAGCAATTTTAATACTGTCACTTAGATTCTAATACTGTCGCTTAAAATCTTAGATTTTTTAAAAATTGTTTATATATAAAAATATGTTTTCTGTGTTATTTCTTTGCTTTCCACATTCAATACAGATGTTGTTTTTATGTCTCAAATAGTGAGATCTGTTACAAGAAGTAACAATGAAACAATCATGTTTTATTTTCCCAGCTGCTGTGCACAGACATCTTTATGTTTCTTGATATTGCTTTGTGTTTCACACCTTCTCAGCACTGGCATGAGTGGAACGGAAGTGAGATCAATTAGTAGTCTCCTGGAAGTGGTCTCCATGACGACAGCAGGCTTTAATGCCGTCTGATCTGCTCTTTAAGCTGGTCTGACAGCAGTGGGCTCTGTGGCTGGATCGCACCAGCCCTAGTGTGAAGTGTGAGAGACAGACAGACTGAGAAATTGAAAGCAAAATGAGTGTTTTACAAACAGTGAATACATTTTATGTATTTCATAAACATTTACCGTGACAGCAAACAAAATTGCAATGGAAAGACAGATAATTAAATCTTTAGATTTGTATATTATTTGTATAAAGAACCATGTAACCTGAAAATCCGTAAATAGCTGTTTTGAATTTGGCCCTTATGCGCTTTATACAACTTAAAGTTAAAACGCGAATGTTAAATGCATGTTTTTCTGCACTGGACACGTTAGTCATCCTTTTATCTCTGTTGCTATGTAGGAGGGAGGCATGATGGTAGTAGAGTGCAAAAACACTGCTGCACTGCATCGCTGCAAAAAAGTGTTTGATGTTCCAGCAACACCCATTACTGACCTCAACAATACTTAACTACTCACCCTCCACAGGCCTGCACATGCTCTCTGGAGTTTACACTCCACAGTACATATACTGCATGAAATCAGGATGGCAAGACTCGTTGTAGCATTTCTTGTATAAGAAATATATTTCTTTGATCTTAGTAAGCTAGTGTCACTTACCTTTGATTGCCTTACGAGATAAACAAGATATGAGATATATTTATTACAACTAATATACAGTAGTTCCTGTAGAAAATGGCAGTGTAATGTAGGAAATGTTTGCTGCTAGAAAATAGGAACTAAAAGTAGATTAATTAACAAGCAGAAAATGTGAGTGGTGCCCGTGTAGATTGTCTTGGTAATGATAGGGTGTTGTGGGTGGTTGCTAGGGCATTTCTTTGCAGTTGCTAAGTTATTTTAGAACATTGTTGTTCGGTTGCTATAGTGTTCTAGGGTATTGTTTTGTGATTGCAAGCATATTTTGAGTTGTTTTTAGCATGTTGTTATGTTGTTGCTAGGGCATTCTAGATGGTTGCCATGGTGTTGCTAGTCTGTACAATCACCCCTCACCCATTTTATTGACCACCAGGTGAAAATGAATTCTGATTGCTTAGAAAAGTAATAACACAGGTGTCAATTATGTTGGCAAATGCCCCAAAACAGTGCAGTTTTGGAGTTATGCACTGTAATGTATAAGCAATAAAAAATAGTTGCATGTTGGTAGTCATTTTAAAAATGCTGGAAAGTTGAAATGTGTTTGGCACACTAAATAGAGGAGAGTGCTGTATGTGAGGGCTGGCCCATCACATGCACATGTACTCACACATCCGGAGATGAAGGATGCAGATGGTTAATCATCTCATTTTGTGCATCTCATTACGTGACATGCTGGGCACCCAAGAGCTTGCAGTGCCAAGCGTCTTCAGCTCCAGCCCAGCGAGTAAGTCCTCAGGGGTGACTGCACCAGACACGCTGAGCTCCTTAATCAATACATGTTATGTTTTACTGGGATTTCTGGATGCAGTTTTTAAGTTGCTGATTTTATAATTAAATGATTGATGCTTTGATTTGTAATAGGGGATATCACAGTATTGGCCCCTGATCCTCATTTGATCAGATAGTTGCGTGTCTCTCGTTTCTCCTTTGCTTAGAGAATAACCGGCATGTTACAGTAGAGCACACCAACCCCTCCTCCTCTCTCTTGATATTTGGCCAATCTAGGCCAAACCGTTACGAGAGAGTGATGGATGTGGAAGTGACTCTGCCCTTTATGAGGACATCAGAAGAATGTTATCAAGGGTTTTTCTATGGCTTCTCAAAAAAATAGCATATTATGATTATCATTCAAAGAAAACCTCAGAGGTCGTGTCATGGGCCTTTGCGCTGCATTTCCTAGATAAAAGAGCATTATGTTTTGTTTGTGGGATTCTGTTAGTCCTGGTTTGAGGGCAAGGGGGCCGTTTGATTGAGCAGCTGTAAATGATCATGTGATTACAGAAAATGGCAGCAGCTGTGACGTCTCTGCCCTGCTGCTTGTGTGTACACACACCGTCAAGTCATGAAGGACACGCACAAGGTCATGTGTCCAACTGTTCCTCCCTGACAGTTACAAATACAAGGGTTGCCTCCATTCTCTAGCGGGCTGCTCTGTCTATGTCACTGGTGAAGCAGGGCTACTTTTTCAACATTACAAAGCACCCCAGCACCAGAGCTTGACTGCTAGAACAACTGGGCTGAGAGATTCATGCTCTCTCATGTGAACTTGAAGGTTCTAATTTGTTTTTTCCAGGAAAACTTTGAGAATGTGTGCATATGCAGGGCCGTCATTAGGGAGAGGGCCCATTAGGGTCCCCTGTGGTATGCTTTACTCATGGGTCTGGGGTGGGGCACTTCTACAAAAGAGACATATGGTTTAGGTTCCTTTGTGCCTGAGCTTGTTTTGTCTGGTGTATGAAACAGTTAACTGTGTTCCAGCAGCTGACAGGCAGGTAAATAAACTCAACATTTCCTTTAAGGCCTCGGCCCCCTGCCTCCATCCCTCCTGCCCCCCTTTGAGTTTCCTTCCCCCTATTGACAGGTGCATCTGTTTTCCTGGTACTGTGTCAGTCCTTATACGGCTGGTGTAAGCCTGCTAAATGCCTGACCCAGCAGAACCCTGCAAGCATTCGGACCATGACATCCCTCTAAGGCACAATGACCAGGCAACCTGTCATAAGCATTCTGTGGTGCTGAGAGGCAGGGACAGGTGGGATTTAACCATCTTTCAGCCAGCTGCACTTAAACATATATAAATATTTGCTTACTGAGTGTGACCGTGACTCACAATTGAATGCACAATAAGAAAAACATTGAGTCCTCTGTTAGATAATGTATAAGTTTTATAATGAGTTTTTATGGGACTGAATACCTCGGTATACATTTTCACAGGCACAGTAACATGGAGCAGAATTTATTGCCATTATGCACCCACAGTCTTTCCTTTCTGTTAGTCTTTTAGTAATTCTCAGACATTTCTGAGTCACTCCTTACTAACATAGTCCCTGTGGGGCAGTTTTATTTCTCTGTAGAATTAATATTCAGACATCTGAAATGGGCGTTGCTAGGCATACAGTAAATGGCATCTGTGATTTAACTGACTAGTGCCCTAATGCAAAGATGCCTAGTGTAAATTTATTAGAAACAGAATACTTTGTCTTCAGATTTTTACATTTGGTTGTTAATTCTGTCTTCATATCTTGGTGTAAAAATAAAAAACAGATAAGAGATTGCGATGTTTAAATCAGGGATACAGATTGAAGAAATTTTGGCACTGCATTACTTTGAAAAATGATGCTAAATTTAATAAAACAAAATCTAATGTGTCAAAGGTTTTTAAATAAATCCTAGAAGTATTAGAAATGTAATTTTTTAATAGAACAAAACAAAATTGCAGCTGTATGTAATTTATTATATATTTTAGGAGCCAGTGAATGTTTTATTTTGTGATCAACTTGTACTGTTTGATCTGTACTGTTTGGTACATTATAAGTCATCCCACAGTTTTGACTTCTAACAGGTGACAAGACTTCCCTGTTCGTGAACAGACAAAACAGCAGGAGGTAGCCAAGTACAGCACAAGGAGCTTCTCAGAAAAGTTACTTGCTTAAAGCAGTGAAACTGGCGTGGATGAGGGATAGCGAATTCAGTTTAGGTACTGGACATACAGTGCTTAGTTGGCAGTGACATTATGGGGTGTGGCAAGCAGCGTGTTCCCAGGGGTCTCAGGGTCTGGTCACATAGCGGAGGCCTTTGGCTCTCTGATCACATAACGCAGCTGTTGTTTGTTCCAAACAGCTCGGACCAGTGTGGCTGCTTAGGATAGGAACCACTTTAGTGCTCCTGTCAGATGGCCATTCCGTGCATACTTCTGATTTTTCACAAGCACAAGGCACAGGGAGAGCAGGGACATCTCAGAGCACAGCCGGAAAGGAATGCAGCTCACGGCACTCTTCCTCTGCTGTCTCTTCCCTGTGTAGAGTGACCTCATATTGCCTGATTGAGTTCAGCAGAATGCTCGGATCACCAGTTAAGCCAAAGGAATGGCGTAAAGGATCCAAGCGTTAATCCGAGCACACACACCGACTCTCCACTTCAAGGAAAGAAAGCTTTTCCTCCATGTTGACATGCCCTGCTGGGGTACAAACGAATCTTTTTGTTTGTGAAATATCAGACTCTTGTTGTAGCAGGATTCATTTTTCTATTGAAGCAGTTTGGTGCGTTACCTAACCGTGTACAGTTGCTGCAGGTCATGATGACTCATCGACACTCTGGAACAAAATGGCTTAGTTCTCGCAGAGTTCTCTGTTATGGTAGAGCACCATGGTTCCAGTCGAATGTTTGGTTTTGGATTATCTTCGTTTTAGGTTTCATTTTGCTGTCGATTGGTACGGGGAACAGAAGGCCTAGATTCTGTTAAATCAGACAGATTCCATTGTTGACTAACAAATTATTGGCAGTGTTTTTTATTGACATGGGAGAAATCTCTTCCCAAATAGCAAATTCCTAAACATGAAACCAAACCCAGCATTTAGCAGTCTTCATACAGATTATATACTTATAAGAGCTATGCAGACACTTGAAGTTGTACTTGTACTTTACAATGATACATTGATGTGTTGCAATTCTTTTTACGCTATTTACTCATATACCTATGAGTTGGCTGTATTAAACAAAAAGTTAGTGTGTTTACTCAATATCAGTTGCGATCAATAAGGCTACTATCATTTGATACTATATATCACAATTTAAAATGTTGTATAATAATACATGTTGTGAGGTAGTTTATGATACCATACCCAATATATTGTTGTATGTTTACAGTAGTGAATTTCATAGGAATAAAATAAGACATAAACCCTTCCTTTTCACTTTTTTCCCCACAGTATACAGTGTTTTGCCCTAATATTTAACAGTATATGGATCACAATGTACTTTCCTGATACTGATTTTATATTTGCTGTGCAGTTGGATGGCTGCCTTGAAATCAGAAAGGTCAAAAGTTTAGTACATTCTAAACCTGAAAGAGAAAACTGGCAGCTCTAGCAAAACATTGGCCATTCAGTCTGGCTGTAGACATCACAAATAAGATGCTTATTTAGTTGAGTTTTTTTAGACAGTTGTCCCAGCTAAATTCAGCGTCTGTCCTGGTTCTTTAAGCACAGGTTGTGTTTGTGTGTGCATTTGTGTGTGTGTGTGTGTGTGTAAAGGCAAAATGGAAACAGCCTAACACAAACCTCTCATGGCTGAAGAGCCCACAGTTCCAGAAGGTGAACTAGTCCTTGATGCTTTGCGTCTCAATCTCTTTTGATCCAAGAGACTTTGCGATCATCTCTGTCTTAACAGCACCACTTCTAAGGTCTGTCTAAGCATTTGTGTGTCACAGCTGTAGAATGTCAAAGGTGGAGAAACTGTAGTGAAATAACTGAGGAGTCTGAACTGCAGCTTAAAGACATAGTAATTGTAAAATTTGTTATGTTTGGATGCATTTTTTCTAACAACAATGAGTTTTTAACATTACATAGGCAAAGTGCAATATATATGACATTTATTTTAGTGGATTTTTTTACGTAAGCATGAATATGGTAGTGTATGCATACAGTTTGTACCTTAAAGACTTGAAAAACCCCAGATGTTAAAAGTTTTTATAAAGTTAGATGTGATTTTGTCTTGGGATCACAGAGGTGTGGCTGATACATAAGAAGAGCAGATCCCACACATTCAATTAGTGAATTACAATAAACTTGGCACTACAAGATGATGTGTCAGAAACACCTTGCTTAAGCTGACAAGAGCCAGCTCTCAGCTTTGCAGAATACGCCAAAGTTCATAATGCGTGATGGTGCACAAAGAGGAAGTGATGCAAACTTAATTGTTCCAGAAATACATCATTTGTGTTTTGATAAGCACCAATTAGCAACGTGATGAGCTGATCTTTGAGGCAATCTCAAATTCAGTTGAGTACGATGCGGCGTGCACAGATGTGCTTTTGGCTGTTCTGCACCTTCTCTTTTAAAGACAAGGCATTGTTTCAGAGAGCTTGGAGTTGTCTCTCTGTTATGCAACGTTCCTGGAAACAGCCCTGCTTCCTTCATTAATAGTGAAGAATTATACGCTTTTGAAGAGCAATTACAAGTCCTTTTTGTGTGTAAGAAGAATGTTTTTCGAAAGAGCGTTTACGTGCCAGTTACTTTGCCGTGTCTTAAGGTTCATACCTTCCTCATCCAGATCTCCTAATAGCGTCTCCTTGTTTCAATTCCTTGTAGAGGCATTATAAATTATATTTATTTTTGTACAAAAGGGCTCTCCAAGTAAAATATGAATTGGATTTTCTTGGCACTGCCAGTTGGAACTCTTTTCCCAGCTCACATTGTTCCTGTGCATGATTTCCGGAGCCAAAACAATATGGCTGCACCCGTTAAAGAGGTGCTGTTCAGCCTCATTAATTAAGACTATAATTAGAATTTGGACTCTGTTCTTCTTAATCTATTAGGGAGGCGACGCTTTGATTCTGAAATCCATTAGTCTTTCCTCATTCATGCATACTTTTCCCTTTTGAAGACACTACGCTGCTCAAGGTAATGATGACTTATTAATCGTTAGGACTCATCTAGTGCTTTTTGTCAAAACAGCTTGCCTCTGAAAGAAAACAAATTATTTGTTTAGCAAAAGTGGGCTGTTATGTAACGATGCTCCCAGGAGATCCTGCATTACTCAGATCTGAGTAAGAGACTTTGTTTAATAAAGTAAACACCATTGTTTTAGACAGCAATGTGATAACGTACCACTTCTCTGTATTTTGTGATCATTTAGGTTTTTTGACACTGGACTTGAAAAGAATACGAGAAGATTCAATGTGGGAGATGATCTTTAAGAAGCGAGAGGGATGAGGCGCTGGTAACAGCTTAAAACCAGAGCAGTTTATATCTCAGAAGGGCCTCGGTTACACATTCTGTTTCAGAACAAACACCTTTTTCAGAAGCATTTCATTGTAATGATCTCACCCTCCCTCCTTTCGATCATTATCAGGGATATGTACTGCTGATTTGCCTTCTACAGTAATTCGACTATATTTTCCACCCTCTTAGGTCCGAGTTAACACACTCCAGTGCTCACATTAATGCTATATTTCCTGTTAACTGAGTAAACATTTACAGTACCAGTCAAAAGTTTGATACACCTTCTTTTTTTATTATTACTATTTTAAAATATTAGTAAAGTCATCAGATCCATGAAATAACATAAATGGACATATGAGAATTATGTAGTAAGCCAAAAATGTTAAACAAATCGAAGCTATCTAATATTTTAGATGCTTCAAAGCAGCCGTCCTGTACTTGGATTACAGCTCCGCACACTCCAGGCATTTTGTCAGCCAACTTTATGAGATACCACCTGGGATGTCTTTAAACAGCAATGAAGAGTTTCCATGTATGCTAAGTACTTGTTGGCTGCTTTTCCTTCATAATCCAGTCCAACTCATCACTCAGGCATTTAACTGGTACTGTATAACTTTTGGCATAGGAGTACTTGGAGTTTTGTATGTTTGATTACATGCACTTACATATACTGCATTCAGATTTATCAACAACTAAAATGCACACTTGGTAGTGAACATGCTCTTACGTACTGCATTGTGGTGCCTATTTGTGTGTGAATCTCACTTGGATCATTTCTCAGTCTCACTCGCCAGCTAACAGGGAACATTCTCAAAACATTGGCTTATGTTAACTTAAAGCTCCTTCAGCGGTATCAAAAACATTCTTTCAGTAATGTTAGTAGAACTTTTTTAACTTATATAATATATATATCAGCAACATTATTCTTTAAAAAGTTAACTTTACATCTTTACATTACTGTGGAGATGCAGTAAGTGCAGGGCTCTGCTCTCTGTCTCTGATGGCCTTTTCTCTCTCACTGTCCAACTGCAATCCCTCACAGGAAATGAGCACTGGGTGGGGGGCAGAAAAAGTCCCATGACTAACATTTAATGAAGCTGCTATTACAGAGAAAACACACTGAAATGACATTGCACTTCTCTGCGTGTGCAGTTCCAGGCAAACAAAAATAAAAAGGACCTTTTCCCCAAACCTGGAGTTTACTTTAAGGTTCTTTAGTTGCATCAAGATTTTTCATACAGACGAGAGAAATCATTGAAACTGGGACCTCAGCAGCCATTGTGCTTTTGGGTTTGAACGCTGGCCAATTGTAATTCCTGTGTTTGTCTTTGGAGGTTACACGTTGTGTGAGTAAATGACCCATGATTGTTAAAGAATATTTCAGATGGTTATGTGAAGGAACTTGCTAACAATGTGAGCCAGCAGATGGTAGAAAGACATCTTTGTAATGCCTTGACATTTACATGAAGCCAGAGACCCACAATATATATAGTACATGGGTGTGAGGTCAGTCAGGTGCAGTCTTGATGGATTAGTCTGTTCTTTCTCACGTGATGACTTCATTCCCACGCAGATATTTAGTATTTGTTGATTTTCCGCAGACTGACTTTCAGTCTGTTATAATACATTGTGTTCCTCTTGCTGTGCTTTTTTTGGGTCAGTGCAGCATTTGCTAGAATTTTGCATGCTGATTTTTAATGGATCCTGCTTTCTGATTCAGCAGGAACAAGTTCAAAATGAAAGTAGTTTTTAGTTCAGACAGCGAATTCAGTTTAGAACTAGGACTGGCAAAGTGCACCAGATGTAAACACATACCATTTGACACCCCACCAAAGTTTTTAGATTTCTTCTCCAAAATGGAAGTTTAATTGCTTTTGATAGCAGTGAATGGCTCCACTCAGTTGTAATGACTTTAGCCATTCACTTTTTAAAGAGCTTAAGTCACACTACATTTGTTAAACTGAATTGCTTTCCTCATCCTGGGACGCTTTGACGCCATTGTACACCGACAGAACCAAAGGCTCATCAATTTTAAAATTTATGTTTTATTTTCGTTAATGTGCAGGATAATTACCAGGGTCTTATTAGAACTTTCCCAGAGGGTCGGGAACACTTAACGTTGCGTGCTATGAGATGCTATGACTGCAGCTGGGAAATGGCATGTCGTCAAATCGACTGATGGCTGTTGGGGATTGGTCGATTAGAGCGCAATCCCATGATGCTTTCTGATTGTATGCGTGTCTCAGCAGGAAATGGCTTTGTTAACCCGAGGGGCTCGCCAGGGCTTCTGGGTACACCCAGCGGGAACGGACTGGGTAAAGTCATGCCTGCAAAATCACCACCACCACCGGGGGGCAACATGGGCATCGGCAGCCGCAAGCCAGACTTGAGAGTTGTCATTCCACCATCCAGCAAGGGCATGATGCCTCCCCTGGTGAGTACGAATGAACTTTCCTACACACTTCCTCACAAGACACTTCCTCACACATCCTCTCAAAGCTGTCAATCATGTTAATTATTCAAATGCTCCAAACCTACTCACAGTGTGTAAGATTTGGGTCCTGCAGCAAAACCAGCTGAGAACCATTGCCATAGATCAGTATTCATAATTCTAACCCTTAGAGACTGTGATCACTGACAGTGAAATTAAAGTAGAAACAGTGTCACAATAAGCAGACCAGTGGAGCAAAATATCTCCAAGACCAGGTACCCTCATTCCCTCATTCTATTATTCATGTAGAAATTAGAGGGCCTCTCAAATGATTATAATTAAGGTGCAGAGAGCTTTGGCCACATTTTGCACCTGAGGCTACACCCGGCTGTCAGCCTCATAAATCACTAAAATATAAAACTGGAAGCAGAAAAATGAATATTATTATTATTACATTTAAAAATGGTCAATAACTTCATTTTAACAAGCTGCTCAATTTCCACAGCACGGCCCATGTACTCAGTCTAGTTTGCTAAATAGCATCGGGTCGCATAGGGTTCTCTCAGCTCAGCGTAAATATTCCGTATGTAAGCATGTGTGTATGGAATAGCATTTGTGCATTCTGGAGCTAGTACAATCATGAATCAAAATAAATTCTACATGCCAAGCGAGTGGTACCTGAAGTCATCACTAGTAAGAGGCCCAGAGGGTTATTCATCTGTGTATATTTGCGTAAATGCCGTGTCCTTTCTGTGTGTGTGTGTGTGTGTGTGTGTGTGTGTGTAAGAATAAACTGCCTCAGACAGACAGACTAAAGCAGGGCCTGTAAATGTGCCTGCAGACAGGCTGTCATTAGAACATAATGGTATTAAATTAATCACATCGCAGTGTGACAGAGTTGGGATGAAGGCTTAATCAGAAGCCCAGAGTGTGAGCCAGATAATATCTTGTCGCCCTTGTCGTGTCTCTCCACTGTTATTGATTGAGTGCTGGTATTAAGACAGCACTGGCCCGGCACTGTCACAAGTCCACACTGTCAGCTAGATCTGAACAAAAGAAACGTATGCTTATGATAAGAGACGATAAATTAAGACCCTTTAAAGACCCAAGTTATCTGACGTTTTAAAACCGAGAAAAATACAGGGAACAGCTGGTTCTCTGAAGGATTAGTGTTGTGCCAAAAGCATTGAATGTATCTTTTGAAGTACTGAACGGAGAAATAAACCAAGAAAGAACAAAAATACTTTAAAACAGAAAACATGACCTGAAAGTCACAACTTTAGAGTTGGTCTTCAAATAAACAGCATCCATTCTTAACACTTTTACTGTCAGAGTTTTTGGTTAAGCTTCTTAATATTGTTGAAATTAAGCCACTTTTGACATAAGCCACTTGTCTGGGCAGGGCTCACAAGAAAAGGTTTTCATTGGCTAGTGAGAAAAGAACACACATCTGGTCCTGTAGTAGATTCATGGTAACCTAATCTCATATTTCTCACCCTGCTACATTTCCTACCTCTTATTAGTCTATCGCTATCCCCATTTGTAAATAATCAATTATATCTAACAGAAGATTAGACTATTGAAAGCAAAATGATTGATGGAGCTTTTGAACACACAAGCTCATGTGTGGAGGAGTCTGTGAGGTGAATGGTTAAATACATCTTCATCTACAGCTGTGAGGTCAAGCTCTTCAATGATTTTTGTCCAAGGATTGAAAAACAAATCCCTATATTACTTTCTTCTGCTTTCCCTTTGTCTTACGTTTACCTAATTGCTACATGTCAGACAAACCACATGACCATGAGGAATGAAAACATTGCACATTTAGCGGCGATGAATTTGACTTGTCATTTGAATTTGACTCCAAATTTGAATTTCCAGTTTCATAGCATGTAATCTGAGGCAGCGTTCGTTTCACGCTTCAGTCTCTGAATTTGAATAAGTTAGTTTAAAGGCACGTCCCGGTGCGAACGGTGGGCTGACCACGCTCCACCTGGGCCTGTACTGACCCCCTCATCTGCTCTTTTCTGTTGGAAGCAGTCGGAGGAGGAGGAGATGGAGTTGGTGAGTCCCATTATATGCCTTGGAAAGGCAGCCAAGCTTTTGGTTTGGTTTGAAAATCACACAGCTTTAACTAGCACAGCCGCACAAGTTCACCACTGCTTGAGCTAAAGATCAACTAAACCAAATGAGATGAACTCATGAGCATTGTGTGTGACTCACTCTGCATGGTCTGAGCCTTTTAGGGAAGTTCATAGGAACCACAGTTTGTTCATCCATGTTTGTTTCTATGTGTGTTTGTGATAAATGGGTGTTGTGTGAGAAGAAGTGAATGACAGAATCTCCAGAAATCTCAAAGACTTCTTTTTAGTAATTACTTTAGTCATTACCGAGACCTCACTGATATATCTGGAACATGTTCAGTTTTATTGTCATATACTGAGCGGAAAGTTTAAACAATCAAGCAGCATTTTAAGAAACATAATTCAACTAAAACATCTGTGCAGTCCAAAAATTCAATAGCATTTCAGAGTATTTCCTAAATTCTTATCCTCTCTATAATGTTTCTGTTATTGGGTCTGGATAGTGATTACTTGACTTAAGATGATGTCATTGAGATACAGTTCAGAGTCCAGAATGAAATCATTAGCTGAGGAAAGCAGCCAGCTACAGTCAGAGAATGTTTTCACTAGCTGAAAGAATCTCATGTAATGTCAGTGCATTTGACAACACTAAAACAACCTTCAGAGATAAAACAAATAACAAACCTAAATAATAATAATATTAATAACATAAATATTCAGGTATTCATTTTTAAAGAGAGCTTTAAATCGAACAGAATCGTCTCTCTGAATCCTTGGATATGCTTTTAAATTATTAGTTTTTAATAGTTTTAAGTGTTTGTTTAATTAATGTCCTTTGGTACTCACAAGTGTACACCCAGACTGAAACAAACTTCTTTACAAACTTACAGCATTATCTCTCTTAAACGCTGTATTAAAGTGAAACTTTTATCTGTCTCAGCTTTGCTAAAATTGCTAAGGTTGAGTGTGTGTGTTCACTGCATGTGTACACGTGTGTTTTGGGGTGACTTTGTCATTGCACTGCATGTTGATTAGTACATTTATAAGTGATTTACTCACATTTTGTGACCTAATTGTATTAGGTTTTTACCTTTTTTTTTACCTAATTTTTTATTATTATGACAAAGTAGACAATAATAGTAGATTTGGGGCCCTAAAATCAACAGTGTCCCTTTGGAGAGGTATACAGGAGTTTGGTTTTACTGGTTTGCATTTGTGTGGATTAGCTTATATATACATGCCTGAAATCCAACTTAGTGTTAATTACTTCCCAAAACAGCAGTGACCTTATATGGACAACATACAAATATGCCATATACGGTATTAAGGGACCATTCTAAAGTGTTCTGTTTTTTAAGAGCTTTTGAAATAAAAGTGTAGCTGACAGTAACTGGCAAAGCACAGGAGATGTCATTCTCCAGTGAATCTACAGCGCCCCTTATTGGTAAACAATGGTATTACTACATGATCTCCTGATCCAAATACTTCCTATAGGGTGTATGTATGTCTGTGGTGGGATTTAGATCTCATTAATCTTCTATGTTTGGTTCTGTGTACAGAACACCCAGAGGATAAGCAGCTCTCAGTCGACCCAGTCACTGGCCACACCGGTGGTCTCTGTCACCACTCCCAGTCTGCCACCACAAGGCCTGGTCTACTCAGCCATGCCCACTGCCTACAATTCTGGTGAGTCTAAAAACACATAATACAGTAATCTATTGCCGCAATTTGGTCTTTCTTCACACATTTTAATTTTAGTTTTTATAAATGTTGTAATTAGAGGGCGACACTACACTGTTTGGCACACTCCATCTTCGGGCACAAACAGACTTAAAACCCTGCTGCAGAAATGTGTTTGTGTGATTCATAAACTGTGTTGATTGTTGATTGTGTTGTTTTGCTGTAGAATACTCCCTGAGCAGCGCTGAGCTCTCATCTCTGCAAGGCTTTGGCTCTCCAGGGCTCTCTATAGGCTCAGTGTCGGCATGGCAACAGCATCAACTGGGCCAAGCAGCTCTCAGCTCGCTGGTGTGAGTAATTTAGATGTTTGCAGTCACGCACAAGCACACATGAACACACATCTTGTAATTTCCTTTTGATTTTGGGGTAAATTGTGACCTGGATATGTTTTTTAGATTTAGCCAGAGCTGTTTACGTTCATTTAATGTAAACACTTAGAGTTTCACACTAATAACACAGTGCATGACTCACATATTGATTCTATAAAAAGATTGTAAAATGTTTTGTTTCCTCAGCCTGTCAATGAAAGCTTTTATTTAAACACCATCAAAACATTACCAAACTGTTTTCTGTTGCATTCTGCCAGGCATTCATAATTACATACCACCCTCTAAAATGACTCGGGTACTTCAAGTACCATTAAGTAAACAGATGGAGGGTGGGATATTAATTTTTACTTTGTGTCTCTGTGTTAGCTTGTCCTACCATACTAGTTGCTAAAATACAAGAAAATTAGTGCTTCATAAACACTTGCATTTGTTTTATGCAAAATTATTAAAAAAACTTTTCTTTTCTTTAGAGGTGGCAGCCACTTACCTCAAGGCTCCAATCTCTCCATCAACACCAGCCACAACATCAACATTAAATCAGAGCCCATATCACCTCCACGCGAGCGCGTCACCTCGTCCGGCTTTCCGCCCCAGCAGACACAGCAGCAGCCCCCCTCCGGCCGTCTGGATATGGGCCGCTCGCCCGTTGACAGTCTCAGCTCCTCCTGCTCCTCCTACGACGGAAGCGACCGAGAGGATCACCGGCCCGACTTCCACTCCCCGCTTGGCCTGGGACGACCCCCTGCCAGCGGGGCCGAAGAGAGGGAGAGCCCCACGGTCAAGCGCATGCGCATGGACACCTGGGTGACATAAAGCTGTCTGTGATCTGACCGCCAGTCAGTCACACRCAGGGCTGGGCAAYGGAAGAGAGGCGAGATAGCAGGGAGGGTCATTATTGTTATTATTCTATTGTTATTATTTAACGTCATTTCACTTTTTTGTAAGTAGGTGGATGATTGAAGATGTCCTTACATATCGAAATTAAGCAACTAAGCGGAGAGAAAAAAACTTAACTCAAGCAGTCCGAATAAACATGTACTCAAAAAAGTGTTATCAGGTACTAAATACGAATTGGATTGTGCAAGAGTCCATGTTTTAAGAGAAGACATACTAAAACTTTCTAGATTATTGTAATCAGTTGTGCAGTTTGACACTTGTAGCTGTTATCGCTGTAGAATTTGCAAATTTCAAAGTTTAGGGGTGGCTTTCTGTCTGAAGGTTTTTGTGTGCTGGGCTCATGTATTAAACAATCTTTATCTGCACTCGCCCTTATGAAATAAGTCACTTATTAATTTATTTAAAGGTAATTGACAATAGATCATAGATTTGGATCGTTATTATGAGGGAAGGCTTGTATCTAAATTGAGATCACATTCCACCTCAGTCAAGACATTAAATCACATATAAATAAAATCTCTCTAAATTGAATGTGCTCTTTTAATCAGTCACTAAATTTTCAATATATTGGTGACAAACTGTTCTTGTGTTTTTGATAAATTGGAAGTTAAGGTAGCCAAATGGATTTAGAGACAATTTATTTGGTATTTTCATGCAGCTCCAACAACTCAATGGTAACGCAAGCCAAAGCCTCTGTGTCATTTTGTTGTACTGTAGGGAATTTTTTGAGCATTTCTCTCTCAATGTTTGTTTTATATTAGTTCTGTCATAGTGTGCATTGTTACAAATGTTGGAAAAACGATAAACATGCAAAGCAGATCTTGAAACAATATCTAAAGCCATGAACACTTGCTGTTCTGTTTGTAAATTAAAGATTTGAGCCAAACATTTTCTTTTGTTATGTATATAGCAACTTTAATATATATCACTTTCGGTGTAAGTACGTATGTATTGTACCTTCACCAGATTCAAGAAAAAAAGTATATTTTTGTGGATTACTGCCAAGTTTACAAGGCGAGATCCTTATTAAGTAGAGTATTCACTGGTTAATATTTACTATTTTGTTAACTATACTGTACTTTCTTCAAATCTGACTATTATTGGTAATCATCAAGTGTTTTTTGTTTGTTTGTTTGTTTGCTTTGTTTAGAAGGTTGTTTTTGGGTCGTTTACCCTTTAATTGTGGTGAATGTCTGTCCATAAGAAATTGTAACAAAAGAGCTGATTGAAGCTCAACTTTTTTTGTAAAATGATAATCGCCATGCTAAGAAAAAACTATTGCTTTTCCTACAACTGATTTGTGAGGGATTAGCCTGCAGCTGCTGAATACACTGCCTAGAACTCAGCTTAGATGCACTATACATTCATCCCCACTCTAAGATATGTTTCTCTTCAGAAACATTCCTACAGTTTGTGTAGAAGTTTAATTTCATTCAAGTCCTCTTCAAATGCACATGTGCTCATGTTGTTATTCAAATATTGTAAATACTGTAACTTTAAGTAACTCAGAAACATGCATACTATGTACAGAACATCTCCCAACTTATTTTGTGAATTGGCTCATCTACAGACTTCCTGATGTAAAGGAGTCATCTTAGAAGGCATCAGTCGCAATGCTCTGTATTGCTGGACAAAAGGGGGCGCTGTAGCTCTCTCTGCTCTTGCTGTTTCGCTCTGTGTGCATATCCCTCCATTGTGGGGCTCTTCATGTATGGCAGTTTGTTTGTGTGGCACAAATGTCTGGTAGCAGTGGCCTCCGGTTTGCATCACACCTCACCGCCCTCAGGTGGTAACTGACAGGGGATTCAGCAGCTAAAGATGGAAATACTAGCAATTGCAAACAGTCTTGGACATGATCTACAGGATTGCACAAAATTTGTATGTTCAAGTTTGCCATTGGACAAAAGGAGGCTTTCCTCTTTAGATCTGTTATGTATTTGGTCAATGTGAACACCAGTCACTTTTAAATACCTCCCTGCCCTTTTGAGCACCATTGCAACTGGCAATAAGCTGATATTAATCTATGCAGTCCCTAACCCACACATAGTCAGAAACACAAAGCATTCGCATTGAAAGATCAGTGAGATTCCTAATTAAAAAACTAAGATACATATTATTACATGCCCATTTGTCACACAATGTTGCCTAATTCATGAATAAAGTGCTCTTTATTGAGCAGGTAAGAAAATGACTGTTAACACTTTGTCCCTAAGTGCTCGCATAGTAAGGTTACATATAAAGGCACACTCACTGAATACGAAAACAAGAGCCATGTAGTCACTGCTTTAGGTATAGCTTTAAAATTAATCTCAGATGTACAGGCTTTGTTGTATTAGCAGAATTTAACAACTTGGAAACCCATTATAAAGTTGTATGAAAATCAAGTTGATCACAATCAAAGCTTTTCAGGGTAGACAAGCAATAATGCCAGCCCAGTGCTCTGAAAGCACTGTGGATAAAAATGCAGTTTTTTCATACTGCGATGCACACACACTCGTTTAACATTAGCGCTTGATTAGGAATCAGGGAATTTTTTAGACTTTCTCTGCTATGTGCACAATTAGAGCCTTATTCCAAAGAGTTGCTGGTGTTCTAAATCAAATATCACTCATCACATTTTAAATTTATCCAGACTAATTCAAACTCACATCAGCAGTCGGATAAAGTGTAGGTCAAGTCCCTACAAATGCACAGAAGAAATACATAATGATCTAAAGGGAGAAGGCTGTTCCTATGGTGCAAAGTGCTGTGTCTAAAATCACAAACTGTTGAATGTGAAAGGACGGGATAAAGAGGAAACAACAATGATGTGTTGCGTACTTTCTTCACTTTGCTGTGCAAGAGTACACTGCTTTGCTTTATGGCTTTTCTAAAACAGAATTATGTATTTGGTAATTGTTTGTAGTTAATAGTTCACTTCAAGAAGCTGTTCACGGTTTGATTGCTCAAATCGTTTGGCGGCACAAGCTGGACTTTGTTGCCATAAATGAGACAAGATGTTTCAAAAAGAAAAAAAGGTAAAACATGAGAGAGACCTTTAAGTTAATCTCCATTATATTTCCCTTGAATGTGTTGTTTTATCTTCATTATACGATTAATATTCTAGTGAACTTTTTATTGAATGACTAAGATATTATGCTAGAGATTGTTGTACAAATTTGTATTCTGCATTCACTAAAGTAAAGATATTGGCTTTTATTGTGTAACATAGGTTCTCTCGCTTCTGTGCTAACTGAAGTGAACAATTCTCTGAATTTGAGTAGACTTTGTCCACATGTGAAGTCCCAAACATTACAATCTGTCCGCTTTATTAAAAACTTTATTGTACCCTCATTTACTCACTGTATGTGCCTTTATACTGCATCACTGAAACTACACAATGTACATCAAAAATTAGGTGTGTGTCTGTGGGTTACTTTTCCAAGACCTTCTAGTTTGGTTGTTTAATAAAACTATGAAACACGAGAGATCACACAAGAACATTCGAAGTTAATCATATTCATCCCATTTTTAAAACAAAATCGATCCTAGAAACGTCAAATGTCATTAAGTAATTCTTTAGGTTTATGGTAAAAGCCTAGAACTAGCTTCTGTAGGTTTACTGATATATTCGAGCAATATGTAAATATGCCAGCAGGTGGCACCAACCTTGCATGCGTTCAAAAAAGTGCAGCGCTTCGAACACAGGCTGCCTGTTATGGGCCTGATAAAACAGGTTATAACATAGACAGATTTGACTCTTGTGTATCTTATTATTGTTATTATTAAACGGTAATTTCATATACAATATATTGCAAGGTTTCATGAAATAAACACACAGCAACAAAATTTTTATCGTATTGGTGAAAGATTCTTCCGCCAAGCAATGTAGTTCTTTTGGTAAGCAAACTCGACTGGCGCAGTAATACTGATGTGATGATGTCACTACTGCATGTAGTTATTTACAACGGCTTCGAAAACTTTATCAATTACCGGAACTATCAATTTTAAGTAATTTCGTGCGCTAAATATGACAGGAAACCAGCACAGTCTTAATTAAAAGATTAGATGCTTTTACTGACATATTATTTAACGCTAAAATCACTAAATACAGTCACTAAATACAGTGTTTGACTTATAACATCTTGACATTTTCAGTCAAGTCTTTCACAAGAAAACACCTCCAGTGATGGAGAGAAAGGTAAGAGTCTTTTCTTTCTGATGAATACTTTGCCATGGTAACCATAGTATTTGGCAAAAGTTACCACACACAGTGCAGTATATTGTGCGGTTTCCTTCAGGCACTGAAAA
>JAZGTK010002835.1:0-29805 GCA_036877625.1 Ambastaia sidthimunki | reverse complement strand
TTTTTTATGTAAGGGAAATGTTCTGAAAATGTTCTGGAATGACTGAAGTCAACGGCAATATAGCGAGACACACATACAGTAGCTCATGCAGGGTAAGATCACAAGGGCCCAGTGTTTAGTCAAATCAAGTACAAGTGACACCAGTCAATAGCTAATAGCAGACTCTGATGATAGAACAGCACTCACATCCACACCTGCTGAAACCGGGTGAGACGATCATTAGAGGAGGTGGTGTATTGATTACCTTCTCTGTGTCTTCAAATGAACACTAGCCTCCCTCACAGTCTTTATTTCAACCAAAATAGAAACTGTACTGAGAAAGCTATACATGTTCTCCACTAGTAACAGTATTACAGAAGTCATATATAGAGTCATATAAATACTATACATTCTCAAACATAATACTTCTGAAAGTGTCTTTTATGGGTGGTGTTTTTAAGTAAAAAAAGAAACTGTATAGCACTTATATTGTTTACGTATGTTACATATATATATATATATATTTATTATTTGTAATTGTACGCTTATGTTTTTAAATATGTTTATGATTTTGCTATTTGTTATGGTTTAATTCTTTTGTGGTATTATTGTGATATTCTTTTTGTGTATATTTCTCTGATAAGATCCTGAATAACAGAAGAAAACAAAATGAAAATATATTAATATTCAAGACCAAAACACATCTGTGTGCCCCACGAACCAAAAAGTAAAGTTATTGCACAAAAAGTCATCTTGACAGCCCTGACAAAAGTGTGTCGTTTTATATTCATAGTTTTCACAACAACCTTTTAGCCGATGTTTCAGTCGCCAAAATGAGTGATGAGTAGTTCAGTGTTTACGGGTTGTATCTTATACGAGCGTATCCGTGGTAACCAGAGTGTGTCATGCTTATAAAACGGATATGATTTTTACCCCCAACACACACACACACACACACACACATACATACACACACACTGGGACATTCCATAGACTTTAATGTTATGAACAATATAACCTAACCCACAGAAAACCATCTTCATTGACAATTAAACAAAACATTATTTACTATATTTTTATTGTGTTTTTACAATTGAGGATGTCTGATTTGTCAAATGTGTCTGTAATATGTGGTTAAACAAACACACACATACACTGTGAGTGTGTCCCTGAGAGATACCATGATAAAAAGCCTTAGTTGTGACCTTTCCTCCATCCATCAAATGAAGTCAGACTGCTGTTTCAGCAGATCCCAGGTCATATTTTACAATCTCAAACCGCCCGTGACATCTGTATATCATAGTTATAATACATCAGTGTCATTTCAGAGCTCTGACGTTTATTTGTGACCCAATAAAAGACATTCTCAGAATCCAGTGCACAATTTCATTTCATAGTTCGCTGTGAATTCTGGGATCTGCGAACGATACATGCAGTGCTGCCTCACTCTTCACAAATACATGCAGAGTTGTCATGCAGGAAATGTTTTTTTAGGACACTTGACATGTTGACTAGGTAGGCAGCATACTAGGATTTGGAACAGAGCCAAGGAGTGGACCAAGGGGAAAAGAAAAAAACTTTCAAAGTTTTGTAAAGACACAGTTAATTATATCCATTAATACACTTAACTGCATTGCCTCAGCATACAACCTACATGTTAGGTTGTAAGAATGTTTCCCTAACGTTTCCATTAAGTAACAAAGATGTTAGAAATGTTATTTTGAAAGTTTTAACTGTTCAAACTGTTTTTTTATTCTGTAACGTAACATTTCACTAATTACTTTAAAATAACGTTTTAATAGATTTTGATATATAATGTTATTTAAAAAAATTACTAATGTTACTGCAAGAATGTTGTTTTTGATCGAACGTTGTTCTAAAAAGCCAATGCTCTGAAAAGTTCCCCGTTAGCTGAGGCTGTAAACTTGTTTGTTTTGCTGTTGGTGGTTTTGACGTCCAGTCACCCAATGACGTGTCAAAATGTCACAGATAAATAGGGTTAAATGGTGCATGAAGACTCTTTTGACATGGTTTACAAAGTCATAGGAGAGAAAGGTGAGTCTACATTATACATTCATGAGGACAAAAGGTTGCAGTACAGTAATGCTACAAAGCCCTTATGAAACAGTAATGCACTTGACTGTCAGACGCACAGACGACCGCCTCAGCACTTTAAACTTCCCGTTTGTTCTCATGTAAACACAGCAGCAGATTAATTCACTATGAAGTTATTGTTAACCCTCTTTGAGTCAATTACACTCAGTAGTGAGGCAGTGCCTCTCAGAATGAGATGCATTTGAACTTACAAGTGAATTTTATATCCAGTTCAAATCCAAAATACACTAGCGTTCAAACGTTTATGGTCATTTGACTGATTATAATGTTGACTGATAGACCAGTAGGCCATAACTGCCCCTGTTGTGGTCTGCTGGTTAGTGAGTCAGGCTTGTAATCAGTAGGTTGCTGGTTCGATTCCAGCACCGGCAGTTAGCAACTGAAGTGTGTGTGTTCATGACTTGCAGTGTGTGTGTTCACTCCTCACCAGTGATGGTTAAATGCAGAGGTCACATTTCGTGTATGGGTTACTATATCTGACAAAAACATGTCTTTCACTTTAGGAGTGTTTATTTGCATATTGATTGAAGGGAATGTTCTTACAACCTAAAAATTGTTAGCTGGGTCTGTACTATTAAAAGTGGTTTACCAAACACAAACTAGCTTAGAAGACTAAATATTTAAAGCTAAATAGCCCACACTAAGAGACACTGTTTAAGGTTTATCAATTACTTTATCACCGATGTAAACAACATAAGAATGGGAGAGGTGGAATTCAGTCGTCTTCCATTGATAATGGCTCGACTCAGCCTAAAATAGCCAAAATAACCTCTGATGAGAAAACATCCTTTTGTACTAAGGGGATGCGGTGGCAGAAACACACGGTAAACTATTGCCTGTGACAAAATACAACAAGAACAGACATTAAAGCATTGTTGCTTAGTTAGGGCTATGAATAGCCATATAGCTTTGATTTAGTGAGAAACCGACAGCATGAGTCACAACCGAGAAAAGATTAAATGGAGGCTTTCTAAAGGTTGCTGTGGTTGTTGTCTTCTGTTCTTTCCCGAGAGAAAGTTAAAAGGTAGGTGATGTCATTAGTTTGTATTTATATAAGCAGCTAGTAATGACATGTTGCTCTCTAGAAGCGAGAGATGCCTTTGCTGACCATATAGAAGTTTCTGGAACTAAACTGAAGTTGGATTACAGAAATTCACCTAATACAAAACTTTGTCAGCGAAACTTTTCCTGAAACTCACTGTCAGGCTGCAGTCGAGCTATCATTGAGTCTTGCTGTACCTGTCAGTTCTGATTTGAAACAGGAATCTGAAATTGTGAAGCATCTGTGGTTCTTGAGTGTG
Organism: Ambastaia sidthimunki; assembly: GCA_036877625.1. Classification (NCBI taxonomy): domain Eukaryota; kingdom Metazoa; phylum Chordata; class Actinopteri; order Cypriniformes; family Botiidae; genus Ambastaia; species Ambastaia sidthimunki. The sequence goes on along the minus strand of JAZGTK010002835.1, from coordinate 26,410 downwards.
GTATGGGTTCTGTGTACAAGTGTTCTGCGTAACTCTGCGTTTATTTCCAGGTGACCGGTGGTTGCCTGTACTTTACAGTTCTCGATTATTGAAGGTGACATTTTCTGCCTCGGCTGTCTGGACATTTGCCAACACACGGGATGTTTTACAATTAAACTGCCTCACAGGAAGAAAAATTGAGCTTGTAAAGGCAATTTATTCCATTTTTTTGTATGCATTTCAAGGTTGAGAATGAAGCAATGGATTAATGTGTATAATTAATAAATAGATAAATAAAGTAGCTAGTTTTGAGGACAAATAAAATTGTAAATGATAAATAAACACATTTTTAATTCAATGAACATCAACACATGGTGCTGTGAGGCAGTACAGACTGCAAAGTAAATAAATAGTTTTAATTGGAAGCGTGTCGTTCTTTTGACTGGATAATGTTAATGACAACAACAGAAACGTTCGCGTGGCAGATGTGAAGATGTTGAGCGTGGTGAATTATTCATGGTGGCCATATTGTTTCTTCTGGATTCTGTCACTGGGGGAATGTTAGTTTATGATGCGTTTGAATAGTTGTGACAAGCTGGTTAAATCCCGCACTGGATAACACACTTAACTCACAGCATTCCTTTCAGAAACACTGTTTTGATATCAGTCTTCTTTAGCTAGGCATTATAAGAGCATTATCAGCTATCTGGGAACGTTCTCAAAACATTGGTTAACATTCTGAGTCTTGCGATGTTATCTGAAGCGTTCTTGTAACATTATTAGCACTTTTAAAACATTAAATGTCATATAACTTATTCCTAAATTTTTTGTGGAGTGTTTTAGAATCATTAGTAACTAAAAAAAGTTTGAATGAAATTCTTAGACCAATAACAATGTCAAAAAAATCTGGATGTTTTAAACGTTGCTAGGACATTCAAAAAAACATTTTTACCTTTTTGTTACTTAATGGAAACGTTAGGGAAACTTTCTGTATGTTTGAAGTCCCCATTTCCTTTCATCACGGTGTGGAAAGACAGCAGTGTGACTGACCCAGTTTCTGAAGCATCTCCACCAGTTCATTCCTTCATCTTCTCAGACAGATTAACACTCATCTGAATAATCATCTGCCTGAGTGGGCAGGTTAAACTCCTGATACCAGTCATGATGTTCACAGCTGTGTGCTGACTGTACACCATCATAGATTCCTAAAGATAGATTTTCCATTAATGTAATTATTTTCAATTGTGCAGAAACTGTTTTAGACATCTTCTTCATGATATGTATCTGAGGAGACATCACTGTAATCTTCTAAACTCTTTCAGATATATGTGAAAATCACATGAAACTTCTTCTAGATAGGTTTACACTCCATGACCTGGTGTTCCATAACAAGTTAAAATGTTATATTAATCACTCATTTAGAATATAGTGACTCACTTTGTTAGAATAGTGTACGTTTGTAGACACCACAGTTTCATTTTAAAGGTAGGATTGTCAATTTCTGAGAGGCTACTTAGTTAGCAATTTTAGGTTGTAAGATTGTTTCCCTAACATTTCTATTAAGAAATGTTTTTTCTTAATAAAAGAAGAAAACAAAGAAAAACATTTCTATTTTTTCTATTAAGCAAAAATCTTATTTTGAAAGTTATAGGAAGGCTCAAAGCATTCTGTTTTTCAGACATTGGAAATAATATGTTTAAGAACATTTTTTTTTAGCATTTTTGTTCAATTCTGAAACGTTTAAAACATCATATCTCTCAATTCAACTGACCTATCAGATGTTTATATGCTCTACAAAGAACACATGCTTTGATTTTTGGTCACTGATATGTGATACAGCCAGTGAATGTCATTGGCACATACAGGCTTCTTTGTGAAAGGCAGTTTTACTCGTCACCAGAACAGCGTCTGAGGGAATGCTGTATTCACCGATCTCAGGGCCATCACAGTCAACACCTGTGGCTCCCTGGAGAGCCCGCCGCCTGGGAAATTGAGAGCTAAAGATTGCACACAGCCGACCCCAATTTACAGTCTCTGTGTTTGTGCACACCATTCGATGAGCCCTGAGCTCAGTGGATTCTCCTTCAATTATGAGATGAAAAATGACAGAAAACTTTGACAAGTTTGTCCTCGCACTGAGCAGAAATGTGGTCGCTGGGGTAAATTTACCGTGAATGAATTTCATCTGTCAAGAACTGTGAATTTGCATGAGTTGTTGTGTTGTTTTAGCACCTGAATCACTAAGGGAATTATGCAAATCAGATAATGGCGCAAACACGCCCACAAAATTGAGGAGTTTGCATAATCTTGATTGCAATTTGCATGAAGATATTTGGAACATAATTAGGTGCAGGACCAGGTTTATACAGACACGCAAATATACATGTAGAGTGACACCAAAAAGCCACCGATGTCATCATATAGCAGAATCAACACAAGTCTCATGAGAAACATTGAGATTTGATGGAGATCCTAGTTGTGTTTCATTTAGGTATCAGCCTGGTCTCAGATGTTTCTCCTTAAATTGCTGAAGTGAAATAGAGGTGTTAGACTAACTGGGTTAAACTGGTAAGCGCTTTCAACACAAGTTCACGCGGGCCTTGTGTTCTACAGGCAGCTGTCAGTTTCCTGATTGATAACTCTTCTCAAACGGCTCATGAGCTGAAAGGTGAGGTAATCTCTAATGTCAAGGGGGTTTAAACTGACTTGACCTACATAGCCACCCCGATAGTCCAGCCAAATGATGCTTTTAAAAGCTGCTAGGGCACAGCGGGGGCAGGAGCAAACTCAGTATAAACTCTGAGTACTGCTGAATGGAACCATCCATCTTCTGTCAGTCTGAAACGTACAGCTGTGTGTCCTGAACAAGCGCACTGTGACAACTTTTAAATGTGAGGTGATTTTTTCTGAATGTTTATTATGTAGCTAGTGGACCAGATTTCTCTCTCTCTCTCTTATCATCACCATCTTCGTATCACAGAAACATCTGACGAAGGGCGTCTCAGGGAATCGTGCTGGTCTGTGTGGGTGTTTAATGCCCGTGTACCCGGAGCGGCACAGCAGCGAGTGAATCCTGGCAGTGAATTCATGTGAATCTTTAATCGTGACATATCTCTGATACGTTGTCGTATCTGCTGCTTGTGTTTGGTGCGACTGTGTTTATGCCACCAACCTTGAATTTCTTACAATTATATATCCTTGCAAGCGACCGCTTCTCTCTCTGCTGTAGCTATAAATAAAAAAGGCAAAAATGCCTACAAAACCCTCCAGGCATTGTATCACCCCACCACAACCCCCATCAGGGAGACTCCAGGACCGTTTTTACTGCTTTTGTATTGTTCAGCTCTGCTTGTTGTGGCAGGAGAGTTGCAATTACATGAGAAGCACTTTGGGCATATAAACAGAGAAAAGTGGCATAGAAACGCAATGACTCATTCATCTGTTCATCTTCTGTTATCTGTCTCTTCTGTCTTGCATGATTGCTGAAACTCACAGTACCATCATAAATGCCCCCGAGAGCCCCAAACTCAATTGCATACAGAAATGTCCCAGCTAACAGGAAACGTTCTCAAACTGTTGGCTAATGTCCTCTAAATTTCCCTCAAAGTTATCAAAAGCGTTCTTGCAGTAATGTTAGTAGAACATTTTTGATGTTATATGTCATATATTAAAAAGGTTATGTAGTTAATTAAAAAGTTTTAAAAATGTTACAGAATACACATTTTTTATATAATGTTCCCATAACCAATATCGTTAATACAGCAACTTTCAAAATAATTTTTTTACATTTTTGTTACTTAACATTAGGGAAATGTTGTTGGCTAAGGTGTCACAGGCTTATTCTGAAAGCAGCAGTCATGCGTGTAGATCCAGCGAGTACACAGCCTCACAATACTCACTCTCAATTCTCACGCTCTGATATATTGTTGAATTGTTTTAAAGGACAATCAGGGAGTAAAATGTAATCAAGCAGAAACTGTCCCAGTCTGGCAGGTGAGGAGCCAAAGTCAAACATGATGAGTTTTTTCAGAGAGCGAATGTGACACCAGACAATACACCAATCAACCGGCTCAAGGCTGTTATGGCCGCCTATCTGTGCCTGACAATAGATATGACATTGGACTTGGTGTTGCATTAGGACAGGCTAAAAAATCATTAACCTCTAGATGCATGATGGGATTGTCTGTGTGTGAGGTCTGTGCAAATGCTAGAAAGATTCTACATATTGAGAGTCAGTCATACTGTAAGTGTTTGGTACCTTTAGAGGGAATTATCTGCTTAAATATTTAATTTATAAATATTTAATTTGAATAAATTAGTGATGAAAATCTACTAGCTTTCCAGTGAGCTGGGACTAGACAGCTCCAGACATATATTCACATACGTAGTATAAATATATTCACATACGTAGTATATGTAGTTTAAAGGTAGGGTAGGCAATTTCAAAGAGGCTAGCTTTGAAAGCATAAGATCCCGCCCTCCCCTCTTATTCTTATTAATAAGGAAATCTTATTAATGTTTTCTGAATGTTTGATAACAACATTCTTTCTGAATGTTGTTATCAAACGTGTATTGGAACATTTTAAAAATGTTTGAATACCGTACTTATAATGTCTAAAAACAGACATTTTGAACGAATTTTCAAAATAATATTACAATTTTCAAAATAACCTTTTTAATGTTTTTGTAACTCATAGAAATGTTAGGGAAACATTCTTATAACCTAAAATTGTTAGCTGTGCCAAAAAAACACAGTTTTGGCTTGAAAACATAGGTAAAAAAATATGACCTGTAAAAAACACATCAAATATGTAACATAGAATGACACGCATAGAGCAAAACAGGCACAAATCTTACTGTAGTGGAGGGGTAGTACAGAGTACTAGATCTTTAGTACTCTAGCTGTTTGTGTATTCTGTGGGTTCCTTTAAACAAACTGCACTGAGACGACACCTATCAAAACAAGTGTTTATTAATAATAGCTCAGCCTAACTTGTCTTGAGAGGCATTACCCACAATGCACTTCACTACATTCCCTGAAGTTAACGCTTCCCAACGAAACAGAGCTGCAAGGTGCAAAAGTTATTGTACTGATTGTTTAGGTTCTATCAAAACACGTCTGGAAATTCAACAGAACACAAAACTCTTAATCAATTTGGCTTTTATATCACAAACTACAAATTACAAACTAAAAACTACTAACTAATAAGTTAAAATTACAAAAGATTTTTGCCTTGATTTAGTTGGCCTGTTAGTTTGGAGTTGATTGTATGGTGTGTTTATATGACAAGTCGTTTAAGACAGAGGTTGGAAAAATAAGAATAAAGCTGTTTTTGTAATAAGCAAGTTTATTTGTTTAAAAAGAGCATTTTTATAAAGGTCACAAAGACAGATAAAGGTTGTAAGACCAGGAATGTTAGTAAATGGGTTTGATTATGTTTTCATGTTGACATAACATCCTGCAAAGCATAAATAAAACTAGATTAAATATGAAAGAGAAATCTCAGAGCAATAAACATCCTCTGGGAGGAATCACAAAATAAGACTAAACACCCAAGAGCTGCAGAAATGCAAATGTAATTGGAGAGTCTGTAAACCAGGTTGTCTTTTAAGTGCTCCAGAAATAACACAGCATGTGGGTAAAGCTACAACCAGTGACACACTTAAGTTGTACTCGTCTATGAACCGGAGAGTCTTTAGGCTCTGGTCATCATAACACATGCTGTTTTAACTATAGCAACTATTTACTTACAAAATTAAAAGCTTTCTGTGTAATCACACTACCTGCATTGGAAATCAGAGAGTATATTTAAATATTTGTGCTGTGCAAATATTGTATATTCAAATACTACAAGTAAATAAATATATGGATTTCTTGATATACTTCAAAGAAATTCTGCAAAAGTGACGTATTTAAACTAGCATGAATGTTTACAGTAGCCAATATCTACTAAATGTCAACAGCTAATATTTTATGCACATGTCAAGATTGGGTAAGGCAAAAAATACTTCAAACTAGCATACAAATTTACAGTAGCCACATAGAAATCAATACAGCTAATATTTTATGCACAATGTCATGATAAAACTGATTAATTAAAAGTGTGTTTTGCTGATTTCAGGAAGGGCATTTTTATTTATGTATTTTATTATTCGTTTTATGCAATACAGTTTTTTTTAGATTATATTTTTTTCTTTATAAAATTATATATGTTTTTGTATGACCTTTGTATGTCTAGCCTCATAGCCTGAAGTGAAATTGATCCATATGGAACGGTCATTCTAACCTTTTTCATCTTTTTGTAAATGTTAGCCGGGGCAACGATGAATCTGGGACTCAGAAAATGACACTTACTGTTCTACGCAACTGCACACTTTCTATATGAGCTTATAAATGATGTAATGTGATTGGTTCTAAAGTATATGTAATAATAAAAGAGGTTGTAAAATGAATAAAAGATGATGAGCAGAACAGCTGAGCTGGTTCACTGCTGTGGCCGTGCAGCCCTGCGGTTCAGTCCAATATTAGTGATGGTTAGCATATATTATAATGTTAGCATATATTATAATGTTTCATTTGAATTGGTTGTGTTGCATGAAAAATGAATAACATCATCTCAGCTAAAAAACTAAAGAACAACTTAAGAACTAAAACAATCCACTAACAACTTATAAATAACGTTTTTGATATATGAAAAGTTTGAAAATGTTTTAAATAGCTTTGAGAGAACTTCTAGAGAACGTTGTGCTGTAAATGTTACGTGTTAGCTGGTAAGCTAGCATAAAACCAGAAGAGTGAGACTGATTTATGCAGAATGTATTCAAACTCTCTGATCTACATGTTCTGATCACAATATCAAATGATTCAGATATGAATGACATGTGTCTCTCTAATGCTCTCAGATGGTATGAGAGGCAAACTGAAAAAAGCTGTTTACTGAAGAGATTTGTGGCATTAATCCCGTGTGTACTGTAGTATTATTATTATTTATTTTTTGCAAAAATAGGATTTAGTATGTGGGTGTCTCCGATGTCAACATAGTTTTTCAGTCTCAAAACAAAGTTTGTGCTGTTTTGATGCATTGGGGAATTGAAGTATAATAATGCAAATCTAAATTTCTGTATTTTCTGAAGCCCTTGTGTTACAGCGTTGTGTTGCCAGGGCACTGTTTTGTTCCCCAAGTGGTTGTTAGGGTGTTGCTATGCATTTGATACAGTACAGAGATTCATGGTGGTTGCTAAGATGTTATGGCCATTTCAAAGAAGTCTCTATGATATTTTTATCCTTGGATATGATGCAGGTCTCTCCTACAATAACATTCAATAGTATTTTCTTTATATTATGTGGTAATTCTGCATCTGCAACAATGTTTTTTAAATGTTGCCTCAATAAACTAATAGAACTTCTTCAGACCAGCAGCTGGAGTGGAGGACGGTATTCAAAATCCATAATTAAAAAGCGAATAGACACAAAGAAAGTCACTTCTGATAATAACAGTAAAAAAGTTTAAACGTCACTGAATGAGAAACAGATTGAGACTCTAAGGGACTCATCAGCTGAACCTCAGACTGACACAAAAGAACATTTTCCATTCTGATCAAAGTCAGGCTGGATCTGTGCTCAGAAAACTGTGTGTTCAGATGGTTTATAATGAAGAGAAAGTCAAAAGAAATAACAACAAAGTATGAAAATCTTTCTGTTATTTTTTAAAGAAATAACAGTTGCAATTCTTTCAAGGAAAAATAATGTTTCTCCTGAAAGTTTTGTGCAGTTTTTCTGAATGTATTCCTAAAGTTTTAGGGGGCTAGAAACATAATGTGTCAACATGGGTGATCTAATATACCGTTATGAGATAATATTTATCTGACTATTTATCTTCATTTGTGGACGTGGAGGAGTTTAAGTTGTGTTTATTTTGTAAGGCGGTCACAGGTCATTACTAAACCCTGTACAGTTTATTTCTCTCAATCTCAGCATCTCTATCCTGAGTGAAATTCTGAGGAAAGGAAATTAAATTTGGTGTGTTTCCAAAACATTTTTGTGTTTATTTGGTCCAGTTGCAACCTTATAAAATCAATCTGTCTTATTTTGTCACTTGGGGCAATCCAGGGAACGTTCTCAAACTTTAATTCTGTAATGTAATAATTTAAAATGCTTCACTAACAACATTAAAACATGTTTTTGATATTTATGACATGTTTAAAAAACATTCTACTAACATTACTGGAAGAACGATTTGATAACTTCGAAAGAACTTTTAGAAAGAACGTTAGCCAACATTCTAGGAACGTTCCCTGTTAGCTGGGGTTGAGCTTAATAATACATCCAGCACTGCAAACAAGAAAATAAAATGAGGTTATACTCCGGGCTTTTCTTTGAGAACTGTTCTAGAATGGACATACAGATTTTTATGTGTGTCATTTAATCTCGTGGCAGAAAGAATCTTTTAGGGCATTTGTAGTAGTTTTTATGTTTGTATTGTGTGAAGCTATTGCTATCTTGATGTTCTAATAGGTTGTGGTGGGCGGGTTTTATTTCCTGTCTGAGACACAGGCATCAGTCTCAGCTGTGTGAGGTGTCGTCCGCTCTGAGCTCAACAGAAATATCATGTAAACCGCTTTGGGAAAGCAGGAAGACATTATTGTACAGTTTCATAATTGAAAAACTAACGTGTACATGTAAAGTGTTGCATCCTCGTAAATAAACACAGATTTGTTTGTGTAAATACCGGAGCTCTTAATTAAATGTGTGATTTAGTTAATAGATAAAAAAAGTGTTAAAAGTGATTTTTCTGCTATGAAAGCAAATTCAGCATGAATATAAGCTAAATGTAAAGCAGACTTTTTCCTGGAAGTTTCACCCATTTCCTATCACATATGATCCACTTGATGTTGTTTTCTACTTACTCGAATCACTTTAAGTCTGTCATTTTGTTTTTCTGATTGTCATGACAACAATGTTCTGTCTGACACTGGCCAGGAGAGACAATTAGCTACCCAGCTAACAATTTTAGGCTGTATGAACGTTTCCCTAACGTTTTTAGACAATGCATTAACATTATAAAAATGAAATTCAATCTTTTAAAAATTCTAAAAAAAAATTAAAAATTAAATGATGTTTTTAGGTACGTATAAACAACGTTAAAAATCATTACATATAAACATTTTTGCGAGAACGAGAGAACCTTAGAATATTAGACAATGTTCTGAGAATGTTCCATGTTAGCTTGGTTTTCTCTAGCAGAGTAAAGCCGCATGCTAGGATGCAAAATACAGACATTTCCAGAACTCTACATTGTAGTTTATTTATGATTTATCTCAGACAGCAGAATTGTGGGCAGAGTCGTACAGTGTGTGTCAGACTCGATACGTGTTCTGATGTTTCTCTGCTTTAGGGTTTCAGTTGTGTAAGTGGTAACTGAGTGTTCAGTACAGCTGATAAGGAAGAGCAGTCCGGGATATCACATTATATATTACACGAGAGTCTAACCCATCTTCAGGGTTCAAATCTTTTAATGTTAATGAAACCCTGCAGAACACTGAGGCGAAACCATTTGTAGTGGAATATGACAGAAGATTTGAAACTGGATAAGAATGTGGGGAAGCGTTTTAATGAATCTTGAAGTCAAGGCAAGACCACAGTCTTGAAGCTAATGATGTTCCTCACCATCAGCTTGACTTTGGGCTTTGCTTTGTGCTTTGAACACACAGACCTGATCAGAGCCTTTACAGAGAGCCATTCCAACGAATTCAGAGATTTCCAGCCATTTATATAACTGTGTCTCAACTGCAGGATAAAGTCTGAGCGTGACTCTGGACTGTTGTATTATGGGATGGCGTATTTATTTACTTGGCAGGGAGATAAACAGTGATGCTTAAAATAGAAACAGTACTGGAGTTCCTTCACAACTGTCATATATTGTGTGACATACAATCAGCACAGTTCGGCTGTATATACAACGTATGTCATTTGTGTCAGTAATATCAGTTGTGATTTTTATGACTTTATTGACTTGTTTTGACTGACAAAATGTGATTAAATAGTATCCGTGATACAAAATAACTTGAATTTCCATGACGCAAAGCCTGTAATCTTCAGCAGTCCACATCACTGTACCAATATTAAACTCCCCATCCCCAGATCTTATTACTGTAATCTAAGAAATATAAATGCATTAAATACATTTACATTTACAACAGCAATAACTATAAAAATAACTATATTAGCGTCCACACCAAAGAATGTTATGCCTTTAAATTTAAATGGATTTTGATTGGTCGTTAATGTTTTATTGTTATCAGCTGATGACAACATGATGAGATCATGTGACAATATATTTCATTCCACTGTTCACAAAATTTAGTGGAATACTTTCTTAACATTACATATCATCAGTGTAATGTTGCAATATGCAAACGCCATTCTTAATTTGTTAATGTAATGTTTTGAAACGCTCTCAGAGTTTGAATAATGTTCCTAGCAAAACCAAGCAATACCATTAAAAACTGGACATTTTGAATGGTCCTAGAACATTAAAAATACCATTTTTAACGTTTTTGCTGTATAAGGGAAACGCTAGGGAAACATTCTTGCAGCCTAATATTGTTAGCTGGGATGCCGTACACGGCATTCAGCAGACAGGAAGCTAGTGTTCCAGTGTGTGGGAGTGTGTTTGTGTGTGTTTATGAGTGGGAAGGGCAGATCGAGAGAGACAGACAGAAAGGCTGGGAGAGATGCTATATGTGCTCTTGAACGTAAGAGAGCAGGGCAACAGTTTCTGCAGTGTTATCAGCATGCCAACACTACCCTGCATAATTTATTCACCCTGCAGATGGTCATATCCATAGCAACGGATCCTCGTGCCGCTGTTTACAGGTGACAGCCGTGTGCCATGCTGATGAGATCTGGGGTTAGTTGCTCCCACTAGAAGCTATTACAGTATAAATGAACACAGAACCTGTTTATATTAAAAGGCATGTTTTCCTTGCTCCTCCCCGGCTAACAGGAAACATTCTCAGAACGTTGACTAATGTTCTCTCAGAGGTATCAAAAACGGTATAAAAGTTAGAGGGATGTTTAAATTATATATCAAATCTAATCTAAATATATTTTTTAATTATTAAATAAACAGACACATTTAGCTGTTAAATATGCAGTTCTAAACAGCCAGTTAATTTGAGGTGTGGAAACACTACAGTAAAACACTAGCTAGTAAATCCCTGATTTTCAGAATTAAAGCTCTGTTGATTTTGAGCTTTAGTCATATCTTAGTATGGTCATATTTTTATTTGTACATACCTGATGTGATAAAACTAGTTTCAAGCCAATGAAATCATCTTACATCATTTCTCATTTTTTTGTTGATTTCTTGTTATTTGACTCTTAATTAAATTCAGACTGAATGCAAAGATTGAAGAACGTTTTACGGTTCTGTGCCAAACACATAATACACACATAAATACTAATAAATGTATTTAGTGATTGCTATCAGGATGTGAAGAGACTTTCAACCCACATTACAAAAAAGGTTTCTGAAAAAATCGTCTACCGTGCCTTTAAGAGAAAAGGGAAGACTGAAGCGAAATGTCAGTTTTTTTCTCAAGGTATTTAATAATTGGTTTATGTTTAGCTGAGCAATGTGAGTGGTCTTGAACTTTCGTGAACAAAAGCTCTCAGCATGAGTGCAGCATCTCATCACAGCAACAGCTTCTGGTTTCCCATATTATAGAAATATTCAATTCACATACATTGGCCACTCTAGATTAATTTATTCTGAAACAAACAGCGTCCAGTAATGGGGTTTACTAAAATAAAGGGAGCAGTATTTAGCTAGTCATGTGACCTCAACATGGCCGCCATCCAAGAGGGCTATAACACTTAGAGAAAGCTATTCATTACCATTCCCATCTTATCCGTCTCATCTTAGGAAAATGACGTCATGGCAACACAAGAACGCACACAGTCTTGACCCTCTGCTAGCCTCTGTGATAAATATACATTATATCACACGCTAAGATAAATAAATAGTGCAAACTGTTGTAATAAATTTGGTGATATTGTCCTATTCGACTTGATATCTCACAGGCTCAGTTTAGACAGATAATATATGTTGTCTAGTTGGTTTGTTTGTTACCTGACGGTCAGTTTGTTTGAGGAGCAGAAAAGTTGTGCTTAACTTTCAAATAGATGCATGACTAAAATGATTTTGTTTTAAAACACTATTGAACAGCGTTGGAGACCAGATGACTCCTCTTATCTTGTAAAGTGAGATCAAACTGTCAAGACATATTTGCACAAATTTGAACATACAAAACACGAAAGATTATATTTCAGATAGATGATACCCCCACCCCAAGAGAAGCCCTCTTCTGTCCTCGCCCGCCCACTCACCCGCTAGAAAGGATGAAAGAACTGGGTTAACCTTCTCTGACTCTCCTCACCCACACATGGAGCAAGATTTCCACAGCAGGAGGTCCAAGCATTTGTTGAGTTTACAAACTTTAGAGATGAGGAGTGTGGACTTGCTGTTGCATTGGAAAAATTGTAAACTTTTACGTCTCACATGCACAAATAGATCGCTGGGAATGTTCCCAGCTAACAAGAAACATTTGTACATTATCTGAATATGCGTTTATACATTATCTAAAAAATATGTACACACACACACATAAATAAATAAATATGTATATATTACATTTTTAGGTTGTTATTTGAATGTTTTAAAATTGTTACAGAATAAAAAAATGTTCAAATAATGTTTTTATAACCAAACAATATCAATTAATGGAATGTCAATGTAAAAAACATTAAAAATGCTATAAAATTGTTAGTCATGTTTTCACCCTTTTCTCATAAACACAGCTCAAGAAGATTCATCAGTCTGAGCACTGAAGATCTGTAAAAATAAGGTTTATTGGTTAAAATGATCAGAATTTTAAAAGCAGAGCTCAGGAAAACATTCTAATGTATCGCTGGGGAGATTAATAGCACAACATAAGAAGATAAGTTTGGGTGAACTCTCAAACTCTAATGCAACAGAAGCATTAAAGGAATATCATGGATAATTATTGCTTTTTTCAATCTGCCTCTCTCAGTGATGGGAAGAGATTTCCATTAAAACATGACATTGTCTCTTCAGTTACGTTATTGTGGTGGTTAATTATTGCTGTTGTTCTGGCTCAGTGCCTTTACCTGCAACTTTGAAATGTTTTCAAAAGCCGTCTGTCCAACCTTGACAGTTAATTGTGGTTGTATCATGTTTCCTCCAACCCCAGATTGTCTTTACAGAAGCCACATTTTACCCTGACATGCGCAAGTCTCACTAAAACATGTCAGGGTGACATTTTACACTGATAGAAAAGAAGAGCATTTATATTTTGCAAATAAAAATAAATAGCTGTTTTAGGATCATTAGGATGTTTTGTAGCATTAGCGTTGTAATACTGTAGCATTGTAACATTATTTTCATAAAAAGTATATCCCAAATTCTGCTTGGATGTGCTGTTGTAGTATTTTTATCATTTCTATTATTTTTAATAATGATTGATTTTATTATTGCACAACAAAAACGTTTATAAATGTATGTAAAGTTAATACAAGCGCTACCATTATGTATAAATCACAACATGAACCTAAATATATAAATGTACAGTATATATAGATATGTGTGTGTGTGTATAGTGTAGAATTAAGAAGTTTTTTTGTTAGTGTACGTTTAAGAGTTCTATATTGTATATTCTATCCTCCATTTTGTTTATTCATCTATTCTGTTTATAGTTCAAATTTGGAAGTTCATAAGCAAAAGGGCAGAAAGGAAATTATGTTTTTCCATAACATGTTATTTTTGTAACTTAAAGTCTCTCCACGACATCCATACTAAAGGTTCTCCGTTAATCTTCAACGATGGAGGTCCCATGTGAACTTCATGATATCTCGAGTGATATTCACAGAATAGATGAATAAGTGTTGACTGACTTGTTTTGACACCCATCATCCGTTAGTCAGCGTAATGCTGGAAGATTAATCAGTAAGAAGTACTGACGCTTGCGAGCATGGGTGTGCCAGGAGAGCGGGACCTTTAAGAGCGTGAGATGAGCCAATGAGGTGACTCCATCTCCTGAGGTTGACACGTGTGGTGACACAACAGTGCCATGCTAATTGGTCCAGCCGGCAGAACAAAGAAGTGTGAAGGCAGAGTGTTTGTATTCTAGAGAGCGAGAGAACGAGAGAGATACTTTTGAAAAGGCTTCTGTCACAACGGCATAATGATATATCCGCATCCTTGGAACTGAAGATGCATTGTGGGCTGCAACACATGCCAAATGAGTGCAGAAGTTTCTAGCTTTGTAAAGAATGCAACAGAAAAGCATCTAGAATGTATCGCCCTGAATAACAATGAATGCAAATTATAACTTGTTTCACACAAACCATGTTATTATAAAAGCTTTGTTATCTTATAGAGAGAAGTAGAGATTTTTAGATCAAGGGACAAAGCGACTGGCTCTGGCTTCTCAGAGTTAAGATCTCAGCTCCAGCAGAAAAGGCTGAGGACAAGGAAGTGTGACACATCAGCTTTGTGGTGACACTGTGGAGGTTCACGCTCCAGTGGTCAGTGTTCATTCAGAAACAGGACCCGGGCTTGCACAGCGTGACCCTTTCTGCTCGAATAAATTTGCTCGCTTGTGCTGCATCTCGCTCTGTTTTTTGAGCTCGCCGTCTCTTCCTTCTCTCAAACCCAGCTAAAAATGTTAGGCTGTAAGAACGTTTCCGTAACGTTTTCAATAAGTAACAAAGTCTTTGGAAATGTTGTTTTGAAAGTTCTAGGAACGTCTAGTTTTTTAGTTGTGTTAGTTGTGTTTTATGTTGTGTTAACTTTTTGCTTGGTTTTAAAAACGTTTTTGATATGACATATAACGTTAAAGAAACATTCCACTAACGTTACTGCAAGAACCGTTTTTGATAAATTTGAGAGAGCTTGTAGAGAACGTTCTGAGGACATTCCCTGTTAGCTGGGATGTTAGAGGCAGAGCAGATATCTGAATTAATAATATTCTCTACTTCAGAGCCATTTGACAGTAAATTTATGCAGAAACCAAGACAAGCTTCAGGCCTAAAGACAGCAAGCGTGAGCATGCGTGTTCACTCACACGTTGAGGAGTGATGCACGGGTCGGCGTGTGATGGTGGAGGTATGACAGACAGAAAACAGGCTGGCCAGCAGCGTGTAGGCACTCGCTCTCAAATGCGTGTTGCAGCTCCACCGACACTGTAAATTAAACCCGTGGGAGATCCTGGGCACGCAGAGGAGTTCACCACGGATACAGGAGGTGGAAAACTCCTCCATCCTTTTCAATTCACGTCTCACTCGATAGAATCTTTTCCGTCTTGTTTTCCTACCCAGAATTCAGGTTGTTATCTGCTGTAAGTCGAGTGCTGTCTTCTTCAGATAATTCTTCTCTGAGGAAGCCAGACAAGCAGATCGAAACAAATCCCCAGACCTCCTTAAAACTAGACACAATTAGTTGAGAAATGCGGCACATATTAAATCTATAAGAAATGCAGTAAATATTAAATCTACAAGAAAAATCTCCTTAAAACAACAGAAGAACAATTTATCATTGAGGTAAGCAAAAAATAAACTTAATTCAGTGAGTAAACAACTTCAGTTTATTATTTCCTTATTTTAAGCATATTACTATTTGTTCTTTTTCAAGTCAGTGCGTCATGTTTTAAAATGTTTAAAACAGGAAACGGTACAACATGAGGGGGGCAGCGTGATTGGCTGATTGCCCTTGTCATTCTGACAAGCCAATAATGACCTCCTGTCCTATTTGCAATTAGTCTGGAAATCAGCCTGATTGGATTAAATTGGTGAACTAGTTACATACAGAGTTCACCCACCTGGACATCAAGGACTACAATGAACTTGACTTTAATCACAACATCACATGAGAGTGATCTGGTTTTTAACTAACACTTGGCTCTTTAAAGGAATAGTTAACCTAAAAATGAAAATAAAAATCTGAGTTATAATAAATTATAGTATTAATGTTACTGTTGGTATTGGTCCTAAGAATGTTATTCAGATTTTTTAATTCTTTAAATTGCTTGTTCTTCTAGCATTAGCGCAAGAATGTTTTTAATACATTTGAAAGAAACTTTAGGAAACGTTATCCAGCGTTCTGGAACGTTCCCTGTTAGCTGGTTTGATAACCCAAGCCCACTCACTCCTGCTTTCTTTTCTGCCCGTATTTCAACTCTTCTTTTCTCTCACTATTCTCTTTGTCGTCTCATTTCATTCCCCGGCCTGAAATCCAATTGCACAGGCCCCTATCACTCTCAAACTGAATTCATTGAGGCTAAGCGCTGTCTGTGAGCCTTCATGGACGGATCACTTCATGACGGAGTGGCTTGGGACTTTCACACGACTCTCGGTCAAAAGCTCACAACATCTGCGGGCTGCTCCTCGGCGTGTCGTGACGCGCTGTACTCATCAATCAACATCAGATCAAAGAAACCAGGGCAGATCTCAGATTACCTCCACGGGCTGGAAATGACAGTGAGCAGGAGTTTGCCATTCCATCTTTGTCTGCAGACCTTAGGGGACGTGCTGTATAGCCAGGTTGGCTTTTGCACCTCCATATTATCTGCTTGCTCAATCTTTCACCAAACTCCATTCTCATTTTTTCTCTTTCCAAGAGCAGGAGAGCCTCACTATTCTTTTTGTGAATACGTTAAATATTAACGCTTCTTAAATGAGGTAGAGCCTCAAGTGAGGTAGCTCAGAGTCTGAACATGATAAAGAGGAACAGAGAGAAAGAGACAACACCAGAAACATGGCTGAAAGAACATGTTACTGATCTTTCAGACATTAGAACAACGTTGCAACAACATTCTCAGCCTTCGGCCAAAGCTGAGCATCTGAATTACAAAAAAAGTTGTTTTTTTATTTCACGGTCAGAGGCTGGAGCTGAAATTAGACTTACTGTGAAAGTGCATCATCACAGATGTACACTCCACCAGCTGTGGCTCTGTTTGAGATACACACACACGCAGTCGACGTCTCTCTAAATGCAGGAGGACACAGCAAAACAATAGACAATTTTTTAGGCATATCAGTGGATATGTTTCAGGTAAATGTCAATAGTTTGCATTTGGACACATTCGTCTACAGAATACATGTCAGGTTTGGTACAGTTTGTCGTGTTGGATGCTTTAAAAGGCACAACGGGAAAAGGAACTTTAATCAAATAATGGATTCCATTTTTGTTTGCTTTTCCTCAAACCCAGTCAAATGACATCAGGACACTTAAAATATTCAATATGTTTTGGTTTAAATGACACAAGTGTGAGTGTAAATAATCACAAAATTTTTATTTTGGGGTGAACTGTCCTTTTAAGACAGTAAGTAGTTGCTTAGCAACTGCATAGCAACGTCCTGGCAACCACCGTAGCATTGCTGTGGTGAGTTTTGTATGGACAAGCCATACTGACTATTTGAGGGAGAACATGTATTTATATAAGCATTTACTGTAAGTATTTCCAGCTTTATTGTTCAATCCAATTTAATTTGTACGGCACGTTTCCCTGTTTTTAAGGAAAACACTTAAATTTTATCCTCTCAGGTCTCAAATATAAGAGGCACCACCCTGGGCAGCATCAACCTCACTGCCAACCTCATAAAAGACCCTCAGCATAATGTTCTGCCCTCCTGTGATCTTCAGTTCTTTCCATAATAACTCGTACCCTCAGTGCTTGAGCGAGTGGCACAAAGCAATCCCTCACTTTCTCAGCTTGATGGCTCTCAAAAAGGCATCTAAGGTTTTTGCTTCAGCTCTGTGAAATGAGGCTGCTAACTTTAACCTGAAAACAGCTCACAGCGGTGAACCTGTGTGAGGAAAGCCACCTGAAACCTAAATAAACAGCAATAATGACACTGCAAAACAAACTGGAGCATGATTCCAGCTCACAGTTCTCAGCAGCATTCTCAGAACGTTAGCTAACATTCTTTAAACGTTCTCTCAAGGTTATTAAAAACATGTTAGTTGAACTTTTTCAGTGCTACAAACATTACAAAATGTAAATAAAATGTTTTTAAGAACCAAACAATGACGTTAATACAGTTTGCGTCTAAAAAAGTGGATGTTTTAAATGTTCCTAAAAAAATTCAAAATAACATTTGTTACGTTTTTATAATGGGAACGTTAGGGAAACATTCCTACAACCTAAAATTGTTCCATTCCAGAGGGGTGAACGTCCTTGACAGAACCAGGCTGGTGACTCAACAGAGAGGAGGAGGAGTTTAATTACAGAGGAAGTGCTGAAGAAACGTGAGAAGAGCTACAAATCCATTCCTGGACTTTCCTCAAAAACAGACGCAAACGTTGTCGTACCACAAATAATACATCCAGAAAACACACAAACAAATCAATAGAATAGACAATGAGATCATAGATCTTCAGCATCTGAACATCACAACATTCACGGAGATAAAACCACACAGCTAGAGTTCAGACTGTCTCCAGAAGCCAGCTAATCATTTTAGGTTGTAAGAATGTTCCCCTAACATTTCCATTAAGTAATAAAACATTACAAAACATTCTACTAACGTTACTGCAAGAACATTCTTTGATAACTTTTAGAGAATGTTAGCCAACGTTCTGAGAATGTTCCCTGTTAGCTGGGTAACTGCTATATATACACAAAATCCATCAACGCGATATCGTCACAGTTCAGATGGCCAAGCAGCCACAAAGTCTGAAAGAAACAATCAATTTGTTCTTGCTGAACGATTTATTGATTCATTGGTCATCAAGGACCAAACTCAGATCTCTTAAATCCCATCAGAGCTGGAGAAGAATAGCAGAAATCGATGAATGAGGTCTTCAGTCAGAGCAGAAAGGAAGCAAACACACTTTGGGGGACCACAAGCCCATAATGTGTCTTATGTGTCCTTCACAGTAACTCACCATCTGCCTGTCCAAAAACTCGAGAGAGTCACTCCAGTATTTTCAGTGAGTTGCCTGTACTATGGTTTTAATTTATTACTTTATCCAGTACAATTTTATCAGCATTTCTTAATTTATTAAGCCCCGCCTGAAATTACATGATCAAACTAAAAGTTCATGGTTCTTAACATTTACAGTTCATGAACTCTTAGTACCACCAGCATAATATTGGTCTCTTTTCTCCATTCAATATTTTTGTTTATTAGAGTAAAAATTAAATTGAGTCATGAAATAAAATTGCTGATTTTTTGGAATGTTATTTATTTGCATTAAAAGTTTTATGGAATGTATGTATAACTATCCTTGTCAGACTCTGAAAAGTCCAATTCCTTTTTTTATTTTAAATGTCTTTATAATATATATAGACTTTATATAGACTGTTAGGTGCAACCAAACTGAAAATGAACAAATTATGCAGTCAAACACAAGAATTAAATATATAAACAAATGTTGACTACATATCCCGTTATCACCAGCTGTACAATGAGGCTGAGAGCTTGTTCAACTCATGTTCTGAGGATTATGACCTTGGCCTACCTGAGACAAACTTTGACTAGCTCTGCTAATTCTGAGAAGCTCAGGGCTGGTGCTGTGATGCACCAAATCATCTCTGGACTTCTGCCAAGAGTGTTTTTAAAATATGTCACCTCCTGAGTTTTAAATTCTCCACACTAGAATACAGGCCATGTCATTTGATTAAAAGTGTTGATTTAACACAGTACATTACATTATTTTTGTCAGGTGACAGGAGGAGGTTGTGTAAGTCCCTTTCTACTGAACAAAGAGCATGAGGAACATCAGTCCTGTTAAAACATTCAGAGGAGCAGCCCATCAGTGACAGAGAATGAAGGGTGTCGGAGTGGAATTAGGGTTTCTTCTTCTGGCAGGAGGTGACGGGACTTAATATGCTAAGGTGGGAAAATCATGAAACTACAGACAGCAGCAGCATCACTTTTGTGAACCCGAGGTAATGATCCCAGACTGGCAAAGTACCCAGCTAATGGGGAACGTTCCTAGAACGTTGGCTAACATTCTCTAAAGTTATTTTAACGTCATCAAAAACGTCTTGCAGTAATGTTAGTAGAACATTCTTTTAAAGTTATGTATCATATATATGAAAAATGTTATTCTTAAGTTGTTAGAGGGACATTTTAAAAACCTTACAGATTTTTTGTTACATCATGGAAACATTACAGAAATGTTTTTACAACCGTAAATTGTTAGCTGGGTGCAATATTGAACCATTGCTAAAGAGCAGAAAATCCTGGATAACAAAGTAATTCTTGGCAAGATGAAAGTGTCTCAAAGAGTTTATAGGACGAGGGCAGATGTTACAGCTGTGAAAATTTGCATACTGACAATCTTATCACTGCCGCACAGAGTAATCAGATGCTGTATTTAAACACAGATGATGATGTCGGCTGTCAACAGATCTTGTATTTAACCCGGAAGATTAGGGATGTCCCGTCAGTCTCTCAATTTTGATTTGATTCAGTACATTGATTTATTATCCGTGTTTTATCTCAGAAAATGAGCATAACAGCCTCATGCTTTGATATTCACACACACACACACATCAAAACTTTAGAAATGACTTTGTGTGCCCTCGCATGTAAGTTTAGAGTTTGTTGTTTCAGCGATCCAGAGTCTGTTTCAACAGTGATGATGAAAACATTGCCTTAAGAGTATGACCTATATTTCACATCAAAGAAATATGCAAAACAAACCCTGCAATTCTGCCTCTGACAGTTCAGATTGAATATTCTGATGCAAACAGACTTACGCTTTCTTCTTACAGCTTACATTTTACTTGTTAAATGAACCTTTAAACTCTTACTGGAGGCCTTTACTATAAAATCATGGGTTAACAAATAATAAAAATGCATAATAAAATGAATGTTCAAATGAATGTTAACATTTGACCAGTCTTTAGCTCATCTGGATCTTTGCTACCATGCAGTACATTATCATGTGTCCATCCTGTGTTTATATATATAACAAAATATTACATATTTAACAGTAAAAGGTTTTTAAATATGTAAATCAAATAATCTAGTTTACTAAAACTGAATTTGGGGACAACAAATTTAAATAATTCCACCATTCTGGTTTAAACAGATAATTAATTTTCAACCTGTCTTTTGTTGGTGAAAATAAGCGTGAGTGTGCAGATATATTGGGGTTTATAAAGTCATTTTTACTAACGGGCACGTGATGTGTTAAAGTTGACAGCTTTCTGTTTCAGTTTTCATTTAGAAATGAATAACTTCACATCTAATGACGTTTCTTACCAGTGTGTGACTAATCAGATTATAAAGTTTATCTTTTAATTCTTGAGTCGTTCTTATCGTTTATTCTTGAGTGTGACTCAAGACCGGTACTACCGATTATACTGTAAAAACACTTTAAATTACACAAAGATTAAGGCCCATGATTAGTGCAATAACAAAAATGTGAAAAAAATGTGAATCTCACATTCAGTCGACCTTTTGAAAACTAAACAGAATCCATTCACCATCTTCCCAGCCAACAGGGAACGTTCTCAGTACATTGGCTAATGTTCTCTGAAAGTAATCTAAAAAGTTATCAAAAATGTTCTTGCAGTACTGTTAGTACTTACGTTTTTAACGTTATATATCATTTATATCAAAATTGTAGTTAGTAGAAGGTCATTAGTGGAACGTTTTTAAAACCTTTACAGAATTATAGAACGAATAACGTTCTTATAACCAAACTATAATGTTAATGCAACCTCATGGACATTTTGAACATTCCTAAAACTTTTCAAATAACCTTTTTTTAACATTTTCGTTACTTAATGGAACGTTCTTACAACCTAGAATTGTTAGCTAGGTTTGCCCTGTTAGTGTGTTTAATTAATTTGATAACACCACAAAGCTCTTTTCATTTTTTATGTCTGTGAAGCTACAATCCTGGTCACAGTCTGATAATGATTCAATCAGCTCTAATGCAACACAAGAGCATAAATCCTGCAGTCCCACAAGCACTGAACACAAGCATTTAACAGAGGTCTGACGACCCTGTTACATTCACAAACAAAACAGAGTGTGTGTAACTTTACTCGTCCTCCACCAGTTTTATTTAACAAAATAGAAGCAGATCAAATGTAGCAAAGCATAGAAATGTTACTCTGAAACAAACTGTTGGGAGAATGCACCAAATCAAACACATAATTACCACTGAATGCAGGGAGAGAGAAAGAGAGAGATGATCTGAGAAGATGGACAGCCAGAACAGCTAGAAAAGAAATAACAGACCACAAGGTCGCACTTCAATTTTGGTCGGGGGAGCACGGATGCATTTTTTCTTTGTGCATGAGGCATGAGTCACACCATCGCTCTCTACATTACAGGAACCGTTCCAATATGACAGGAACTCCACTGGGACTTTCTGCTGGATTGAGATTCCACTGACTTTGTTTTCGGCCAACCTAAATCAAACAGACAGGTAAGAGAGAAAAGCATTCCCAGCTAACAGGGAACGTTCTTAGAACGTTGGTCAACGTTCTCTAAAAGTTCACACACGTTATCAAAACAGTTTCTGCCGTAATGTCGGTAGAACGTTTTCTTAACGCTATATATCATCTATATCAAAAGCGTTGTTTTTAAGCTGTTAGTGTGACATTTTAAAAACAATAAAATTGGTAAATGTTCTCCCAACCAAGCAATTATGTTAACATAACGTCCAAAAAACTGGACGTTTGAAACGTTCCAAGAACATTATAAATAACATTTTTGTTCTTCATGGAAACATTGGGGAAATGTTCTTACAACCTAAAAATGTGAGTCTGCCAATATTTTCCACACTTGCAGCCTTTGTTATTGGATGGACATTTCACAGTCTAGCATAAATTTGTTGTTGTTTTATTTTTATTCAGTTAACTCAGTCGAAAATATCCATTCATCACAGCCAAGAACTTTGAAAAACAATATAAATAATGTAAGATACATGTTCTAGATGGTCACCAAGCCTTGATTTCTGTACAAAGATGGCTGGTTACTTTTGTTAGTCCATTATTTTAGCCATTATGTTTCAACTATTGGTGTTGTTTTGTGGTAAAATCATTACGGTGGAACCTCAGAGAATATCAGCAGTGACATTTAAATGCTAGCAGTAAGATGCTTTGCATCTTGTTTGTAAAAATGGCATTTTGGAAACACTGTTCAGCTCATTTGGAGTCCTGTCAGAGTTTCAGCTGTCACAGTGACTCGCTTAGGCTTTAGCTATGTTGATCAAGCGAAAGCAGGTCTTGGGTTCGCCTGCACAGATTGAACTTCACCTCTCAACACTGTTTCATGTGCTGGAGAGGCAACAGCGACATCTAGAGACAGCTACTCCATCTACTCGATGTGATGACGTCACTCTGCTGTTTTCTTATATTTACACCTCATCATTCAGTCTAAAGGACGTGCCGAAACCTTTAAATCCCTTCTCATATTTGGACAAAATAGATGGCTTTACAAAAGCTCACAATACTTACAGTGAATAACAATAGGCTTTTGTGAAGGAATACTTCTTCCGCTAGAAATAATAATAATAAATTAAAATGAAGGCATCTTAGTCTGTGTGCACTCTGTGACCCGATCTCTAAACATACCAAAGCCAAAAGATGCCATTTAAAAACGAAAGTCCTCTCCTTATGTTGTCTTTTACCCACATACTAAATCCACCAACAGACAAGATCACGAACAACTCGCCACATTGAGTTTACGCAGCTTAAGCACGTTGGTGATCTGACCGGTCACGCTTATCCGCGTCCCCGAACACGTCAACAGTTGGCACACTGTAAGATAAACACATTGTACATTCATAAAGGAGATGACCGGGCAGATGCATGAGAAATCTGCCCCCACAAAGCATAAATAACCCCAATATCAACCAACAATCAACCGAACAGAAAATTACATGCATGCGCAACGCGTCTCCACCTTTGCGCGCGCCTTCCGTTGAGAAAGAGAAACGAAACAGTAAATACAAATCCTATCCGACAAAAAAATAGAAGAAATGGCACTTTTCTGATATAGTCATATATATATAGTTTTATATGTATATATATTAATAACACGAGAGAAGGGTCGCGTTGGTTTCCTTACTATGGTAATGGCTCCCAGTGTGTGAGACCATGCGAAACATGCAAATATATTACAGTCCGTTATTTACATTACATTCATGCGCTCGTGCAACTTTTCACGTCCTCTTTTGATCATGTTTGCAGTCTGAACTGAGGGAAGAGAGAGAGAGAGAGAGAGAGAGAGAGACTATACATATGTAACAGTGGGGCCCAACTGCAGTGATCCATGGACTGAAGCGCACAAAAAATAGGATATTTTTCCCACAGAGGCTTGTTAGAGGTCTAGTGTTTATGATTGGCCTTCCATTGTCATTGCCACTTACGAAACGAAGTATTTATTTGTCCGCTTGCGTTTTGCGCATTTTGGGCATCATTTGTCGGAGAGCGAGTGCGCGCCACAGTCAAAGCCTCTCTGAGGCCCGTCTGCGTGGTAAGCTCCGCTGTGCCAATAGGACGAGTCGCAAACTGTCTGTAAAGAATTGATCTCTGACGCAGAAGAGTTCCCATCTCTCCGCTTCGATCTCTTTCGATTACGCAGTATAAAGACGAGCATCCCGACCACAGTGAAAGCAGACGTGACGAAAACCAATAGCAGGCCGGGCACGAGCACTGATATGGACACCCTGCTGGGCTCCAGGTAGGAGTTGGGGCGCGTTCCCGTGTCTGCGGGCAAAGTGCTGTTTTTGGACAGGGAGGTGGGCTGGATCTTGTCGTAAAGCTCGGGGCACATCAAATCGTTTCTGATGCGTCGGAAATCCCTTTTCCAGAAGCCCTCCGGGGACTCGCATTTCAGATCGCTCACGATGACGTCTGCCCCGAGCTTCTCTGTCCACTGTTTA
This sequence comes from Ambastaia sidthimunki, assembly GCA_036877625.1. Classification (NCBI taxonomy): domain Eukaryota; kingdom Metazoa; phylum Chordata; class Actinopteri; order Cypriniformes; family Botiidae; genus Ambastaia; species Ambastaia sidthimunki. The sequence goes on along the minus strand of JAZGTK010002835.1, from coordinate 1,493 downwards.
AAAGGGACAATTTTGCACGTGCACTCCCAGGGGTTCCCGTGCAGATCGATCTGGATAATTGAGCTGAGCTGATCTAAGACGCCCTGAACAGGGAGATGCGTGAAATAATTGTTATGCAGGCTTATTTTTGACAAAGAAACCCCCAAGAACACATCCACAGGTAGAGCTTTCAACAGGTTATTATTTAAAAAGAGCACCCGTAAGCTGGGCATGGGACTGAAGGTGCCCGACATGATCAGTTGTATATCGTTATATTCCACACTGAGATATTCCAGGTTTTGAAGTCCAACAAACATCTCCGCCATTAAGATATCCAAGTAGTTTTTGTCCAGGTAAAGCCACCTGAGCTCGGTCAGATTGTGAAAAGTGCCGTTGTCTATTCCCTTGATGTTGTTTCCCCCCAGATCGAGTAAGTTCAAGCTATGGTAGCCCCTCAGCTGGTTTCTTTTAACGCTGTGAATGTTGTTATCGCGCAGGTTTAACTCGTGCGCGCTCAGCGGTTTGGGTTTGAGGTTGGCCACGCTTTCTATCTTTTTGCCCTCGCAGTTAACCCCGAGACCCTGTCTGGTGCCAATTAGTTTACAACTACACGACTGAGGACAAGTCGAATTCGATGGGGGATCTCTTTCAACGGCCCCCGTTGCCATCGCCGTAGGCTTTGTTTTTAGTTGCCAGTTCTCTCTCGCTTTTGGACGCCCCTTGTTATGTCCTCCCCCAGCATTGTGTGACTCGGTTACCCTGCTTGTTTTAAAGGGTGTGGGATGGGGGCCGCGATCAGGGGTCTCGTCCTGGGTGGGGGGCGCAGCCAAACTCGAATCCATCCCGTTCTTTGAAGGGCACAGCTCTGCCTCCGCCGTCTCGTTTAAGTCGTTCCCCTGTAGTCGCGTGGGCGCCTCGCAGATGACCCGTCCGATGAGCGCGTTCTGGGGGATGTTCTCCAGCCATTCCTTTAGGGAAACCAGGTCGCAGTTGCAATCCCACGGGTTGTCCTCCAGCAAAACCTCCACGATTCCAGGTATCTGCTCTAGAATCCCCTCGTAAGGCAAGGTTTTTATTCGGTTCCCTCTCAGGTCGAGATGCGTAATGGGGACATTTTGAAACACGTTAATGGGGAGCGCGCTAATAAGGTTATCGTTCAAGATTAAAACTTCAAGCTTACTCAGGTCCCTAAACACGGACGGGTCGATGTCCCTCAAAAGGTTGAAGTCGGCTTGGAGATATTCCAGGTCGTCTAAACCGAGAAACGTGCTCTTTTTAAAAGAGCGTATCTTGTTGTTATTGATGTGCAGTCGTTTGACCAGCTGCAGTCCCAGGAAAGCGCCCGGCACGATGTCGTGCAAGCCGTTGTTCTCCAAATGCAAGCTGACGGCGTTGTAAAAGTTAGCGAACTCGTTGGGGAACAATCTGGACAAAGAATTCCCGTGAAGCAGTAGGTGATAAAACTGAGAGCTCGGACCGGTCAAATGGTGCAGATTGGTGAGACTTTTTTTCTC